>JAJSOF020000013.1:148259471-148379471 GCA_025594305.2 Periplaneta americana
TGCTTAGTTCGGCATAAACTATCGATTTTGCAGTGCCTTACAAGAAATAAAAAATAATGCTTATTAATGGTAAAAAAAAAAATTAAATATTACAGTGCTTTCCTGGTGTACAAAGACTGTGAAACTTGCCTGTGAAATAAACTTTCAAGTGAAATCATTAGCTACTGGAATATAACCATTTAAATTTTGTGCAGTTTTTTTGGCCCACTGTGTATAAATAAAACATTCAGAACACCACAACTCCAGTTTCATTTCCGAACCAGGGTGACGTATTTAATATGCCAGTGTATCTCTGGTTCAGGTTAGAATTAACTAGTGGCTTGTGCAGCAAATGCTGCAAACTAAGTTCATAAGACGTTCAAATAGAAATTTTTCAGATTTATTTTCAATGAAAAATACCAGACATATTGAAAGTTATTTGCTTCCATAATAATGAAACATACTCCCTCTGAATGTTTTTTTTATGCTAAATACTTTTTCTTGAACCTATCCACCTTCAGTTTTCGAGTTTCAACGCGAAAACGCAAGTAACAATGTCAGGACGATCAGTGGGTTTTTCATGTGGGAGTAAAGCAATAGCTATTTCAGGTCATTGTGGATTGTAGGTAAAGTTAAAAAGAGTCAGGTTTGCTATGCTTTCGAACTATAGCATAGCATCTTGGTATAGCTGCTACATGTAGAGCTTGAAATGTAGAGGGTAAAATCATTTTATCCTGCTAAGAGATATTGACGAAATGATCGAGAGACTACAAAATTTTGTAGGCTTCTTATTTTATCAACTAGCCGTACCCGTGCGCTCCGCTGCACCCGTTAGAAATAAATATAAAGTAATTACATAATTAAAATAGGACATTTGATCCGGGGAACATTCGTGTTTGATAGAAGGATAAATCGTTTAATATGTTACTTTATTTAAATTGCATCCAAATAATTAAAATGCGATCATTTTGGTCCAGAGACCACTCATTGGTGCAATGACAATTCCTTTAACATGTTTCTAATTTTTATTACATGCAACCATAGTTTAATGAAGATTGACATCATTTAGATTTAATGTGTAGCTATATTTTATTATACTTGTTATAGGTTTCCATTGAATTATGGTAATAACTTAATTTTAACCCTTGTTTTCTACGTATTCAGTAAATGGCGCTTGGCCCATTATGGTTCTGAACCCTTCAAATAACTTAAATTATATTATATAATATTACATATTATATTATATTATATTATATCAGAAGTTATTGTAATAATATTATAGCATTATGTCCATCTAGAGAATCTACACATTCCATTGGTGAAATAATAATTAATTATACAAATCGATTAATTTAGCTTCCGATATTACTTCATACAAACACAGAAACATTCTCTGTAGGCTATCTTTCATAGCTTTCGATTGTTGCTGTCCAAGGCCCCTTATAGACGAAGTCATTTGTTTTTTATTTCATTACAAGGCCTTAGATGGCAGTTATTTTAATTTTTAAACTCATTTATCTCATTAAATATCAATCCTGTCAAAATTTTTCATGAAATAAAACTTATCGCAAATTATTTTTAAAGAAACTTTTGTTATGTAATATTTTTCACAAAAATTAATAATAAGCGAGATATTTCGATTTATTTAATTCAGGCCCCCTTATAACCCCCCTTTTAAATAATGTATTTTGAATGCCATATAGCCTAAAATCTAAGTTACAACGAACTTAATTTATATTCCAATTTCCATCGAAATCCGTTCAGCCATTATCGCGTGAACAGGTAACAAACATACAGACAGACAGACATACAAACAAAAATTCCAAAAAAGCTTTTTTCGGTTTCAGGGTGGTTAATTATATATGTTAGGACCAATTATTTTTGGAGAATCGAAAATTACTAGAAAAATTTCGGCTACACATTTATTATTAGTATAGATAAGTAATACCGTCTTTCCTTAGGAACTGTAATTTTTGCGCTTTCTCGAACCAATACAGAAGATAATGACGAATATAGGCCTAAGTATCTACACCACACCGCCATTAATTATATGAAATAGACCCAACCGCACTTGATTCATAACTATAAAAATATTTGATTTTTAATAACAATATTATCTTACGCAAGTTTTTGTAGTTATATATGTATATACAAACATCATGGAATTAACTATAACAATATTTCATTTCTAATGGTAATAATGTCATCAAACCACCTCAAGTTTAGTAGATTTCAATATCAAATACATAGCTGTACTCAAAAAATTACACACCACAGAATCAGACCTGCAAATTATTTTTAGTAAGTCTTGAAGTTTTTAATAACCAATTGAATTTGAACTCTAAATATGTCGGCAATCCTGCAGGTCATGACCTTCGTGTAATAGCATATTGTTTATTGTAGTGTGTGTTTTGTTTTATTCTGAAATGCAATTAGGTCTCAAAACTGACGACAGATTGATTTTGGAAAATAGGAAAATTATGTAGGAAAACTAGCCCTTTACTGAAAGTTGCTATTTTTCTGAAAATCCTTGGATGCCAAGCTTTAAAATGACGGTTCATTCATTAAAATCCGTTCAGCCGTTTCCCTGTAATTTGCATTACCAGTTCAAATTATATAGGCCTAGATAGGTTTATTTTTTCCCCACTTTTATTCCCATTTCGTCTATGTTCTTGCATCTTTTTCTCTCCTCTCTTTTCCTATATTCCCTCTTTCCGTTCCTAAGAACTACAAACTTGTAACTGCCGATGCCCCAGGTAGCACGGAGGCTGCTCCAGATTCCCTCTCGTGGAATGTGGTGTGAATAAAGTAACAATAGATATTAAGGAAGCACGCTTGATTATCCGCACAATGAGATGGAGGGGGATGGGGAGAAAAACTCCGCCGTCAGCGCGTTACGTAACACCAGATATAGCTTACACAATTTAAACAGCCTGTGGTCACTTCCATTTTCAATGGAGTGCTGCCCTTTTGTTCAACATTGAAATCTATACTGAAAGATATGTATAGTCCGATTCGACACGTGATACGCATACCAGAACCTCTTCACGCATTTCTCAAGATACTGGGAGTGCTCTCTTGGACGAGGAAGAGAACATTCGACGGCAGTTTATGAGGGCCGTGCATGACAAGTGGAGTTTTTTTTTTTCCTTATATGCGTAATTCATCAGGAAGAAACCTTAGTTCAGATGTTTGGAGGTTTATTATATTATTCTGCATACTAAATATGATATGTAAGAGCGGTAGGAGGGGTTTGCTACTTCCTGTACGAACTACAGATGCAAAAGTTTTCGAAGGCCATTTAAGCATGCCAGAAATGGTAAACTGGTGGTTCGCGACTAAAACTTAACAGAAAGCCTATGATTCTCGGTTGTGGAGAAACTTTGCTGTTGCGGATAATGACGATTATCATGATTATCATCTCAATGGGCAAAATAGGCATTTTAGGCACCATAAAACCGCTTTCAAACTTTCATATTTTATATAAAATGAGGAGTCCACTGCAAGAATGATGGATGTCACTTTCTTGTCGAAAATGAACCAAGACTGTCAATGCATAGCTTAAGTCGTATAGAATGTACATACAGAGTTATATGGCATTAACACTGATAGTCATTGTCCAGTAATGATCGGAAAATCACAGTTAAGCTTTGAGCGCTAAGCATTTCAAACTTTCAATTGCTTCTCCTGCAAAATGTATTCCAAATGACATCCATCATTCTTGCAGTGGACTCTTCAAATGTGAAGATATTTAACTAGTTTTATTTTATCCCTACAGAAAAAATAGGCATTTAACCTAAAATCCGAGATATACTGAAGAGTAAATAGGAGATCAGAATGATTATCTAGTTGGGGTTTCCCTACCTAAATACAGGGTGATTCTCGAGGATTTACCGTCACTTACAGAGCTTATTTCCGAAGACATTCTAAACAAAAAACTTCCATATATACATTTGTTCTTGTGTCAATATTTTCAGAGTTGTACTAATTTGAAAATGTTAGTAAATTACCTTTTTTTTCTTCAGTTTAAGGGTAAAAAAATATTCAGAAGTGTCATTTTTTTAATTGGCTAGTGTACTGAAGCTAAAAATTGTTGTTAATTGCTTTGTACAGATTTTGTTTTTCAAATTTTAACTAAAAATGATATCATTATTACGCACTTATCACAAAAATTGTTACAAACCATACGACTTTAGGAACTTGACTCTTTACAATTTAATTATACCTCCTAATGTAGCCTACAGTCTTAAAGAATTTACAAGAATGGTGTAATTTGTAACAATTGTTAAGATAAATGAGTAGGAAAATGTAACTTTGTAGTTAAAAAAAAATTCTGTACGAAACAACTTTGGAATTCACAACACATTTTTAGCTTCAGAATACTAGCTAATTAAAGAAACGGTACTCCTAAAGAGTTCATTCTTACTTACTTATTTACTTACTTATGGCTTTTAAGGAACCCGGAGGTTCATTGCCGCCCTCAAATAAGTCCACCATAGTTCCCTATCCTGAGCAAAATTAATCCATTCCCTACCATCATATCCCACCTCCCTCAAATCCATCTTAATATTATCCTCCCATCTACGTCTCGGCATCCCCAAAGTTCTTATTCCCTCCGGCCTTCCAACTAACACTCTATACGTGTCACATGCCCTGCCCATCTCAAACGTCTGGATTTAATGCTCCTAGTTATATCAAGTGAAGAATACAATGCGTGCAGCTCTGCGTTGTGTAACTTTCTCCATTCTCCTGTGACTTCATCCCTCTTAGCCCCAAATATTTTCCTAAGCACCTTATTCTCTTGAATAGTTCGTTCTTTATCTGTAATATTCTTTTACTCTTAAAACTCAAGCATAATGGTATTTACAAACAACTTCAAATTAGTATAATTATGATATTATTGAGATTAGGACAAATGTTTATACAACTTTTTTGAAACTACCGGTGTGGCTCAGCCGATTAAGGCGCTTGTCTGAAGTTGCCCTCGGGCGCGGGATCGATCCCCGATTGGGCTGATTACCTGATTGTGTTTCTTCCGAGGTTTTCCCCAACCGTAATGTAAATGCCAGGTAATCTATGGCGAATCCTCGGCCTCATCTCGCCAAATACCATCTCACTATCACCAATGTCATCGACGCTAAAATATAACCTCGTAGTTGATACAGCGTAGTTAAATAAGCAACTAAACAATTTAAAAAGTACATTTTTTGCTCAGAATGTCTTCGGAAATAAGCTCCGTAAGGGACGGTAAATCCTCGTGAATCACCCTGTATATGAAGAATGCCACGAAATCTCCATCTCATCTCACCAAACACCATCTCGTTATCATAACAAGCTTTATCATGTGCTTTTTTCTCTCTCTCTTTATTTCTTGTGTAGCTTTACTTTGTATATAGTGTATTTTTTTCTGTTCATTTCTATTATTGCATTTGTATTCCTAGTGCTGTGGAAGAGAAGGCCTGATGGCCTTAACTACACCAGAATAAATAAATAAATAAATAAATAAATAAATAAATAAATAAATAAATAAATAAATAAATAAATAAATAAATAAATAAATAAATAAATAAATAAATAAATAAATAAATAAATAAATAAATAAATCCTTTGGCGCTAGAAATCTATCAGTTGATTCAGCGTCCTTAAAATCCCATAAAAACTGAGGTTCCGATCCTATTTAGTACTAATGAGATGTTATGAAATTTAGGTTAAATAACAGAGAAAGTCGAAGGAGTCGAAGAAAATCTGCCTTGTAGGCTATATTTCAAGTCTAAAAGTCATGTGATGAGCAAGGAATTTAACCATGGTTGCTTTTGTAAGAAGATTTGAGTCAGAAAGAACTTAATTCAGACGGCTTTCGATTCAACAACTCGTGAACTGGAGTGGCGTCTCCAGATCAAAATATTTACGAGTTTCACAGTCTTGACTGCGTGGTCGACGGTTGGCACCGAGGTCAGTAATCGCTGGCTGCAAACCAGACTCTTCGCTCTTAAATCTTGACAGTGGGACACCATCTTGCAGCTTGCGCCCTGTGACTGAAATTAATTCATATTTTAATCCTTTAAGTGCCGACGATCGATCTGTCGTACCTTGAGCGTCGCAGCTAAAAGTTCGAGCGTGTATAGGTTAGAAGCAATTTCATAATATAAACTTTTCTTTCATTATTCATGTTCTTTGTGAGAAAGTATGTTTGCTTTACACTTAATAGGCTAATATTTTCCCCGTAGTTTGTAAGTTTTTTGCAATTAACAGCAATAATGATAATTCCAAGCGAGCACCATACATCCGTTGTAACTCGATTGACCTATGACAATCTGATTATACTAATAATAATAATAATAATAATAATAATAATAATAATAATGATTTATTTAACCAGGCAGAGTTAAGGCCATACGGCCTTCTCTAACACTCAACCAGGAGTAAAGACTGCGTTGCAAAAACACTACAAATTAACAAATTACACTACAATTTTACACACAAAACTGAATAAGATAATAATAATAATAAAAAATAAACAACAAATAAGAAGAAATCAGACATAATATATAACATACAGAAAGAAAGAAAAAAGCATAATAATATGTGAACAGCAGGTCAAAATAAATGAGGCATACAAAAAAAAGACAATTATTCATAATAATAATAATAATAATAATAATAATAATAATAATAATAATAATAAAGAAGAATAGTAATAATGATAATAATAATAATACTAATAGTAGTAATAAAATAGTGCAGTACAAAGTATACAGTGAATACAATATTTCTAAGTACACACAATAAGGAAAATTAAGATTATATATAGCTCAACTTATCACATTAGAGATATAACATTATCGGAAAATATGAAAACAAAAATATAAAATAAGTTGAATATCATTAGAACATAAAAAAAATGTGAATACGTGGAAACATGCAATACAACACTTGTCATAATAGAAAGTTAGTTTGGCAACTCGTCATAAGATAATTTTCTAACTTGGATTTGAAAGAATTCAATGTTCGGCAGCCCTTGACTTCAGGCGGCAGAGAGTTCCAGTGACGAGAGGTAGCAACAGTGAAAGATGAGGAATACAGAGATGACGTGTGAAGTGGAATTTCTAGCGTGTTATCGCGTTGTGCTCGAGTATTAATATTATGATAGCGAGAGAGAGTATGAAATCGAGCGAATAAATAATAGGGGGATGAAGAGTGCATAATTCGATATAAGAGAGAAAGTGAGTGCAGATTTCTCCTCTCATGTAACCTAAGCCATGATAACTTCTTGAAAGAAGGTGAGATATGATCATAGTATCGAACATTACAAATGAAGCGGACGCACGCGTTATGAACACTCTGTAGTTTCTGGGCGGAATCAATCCTGAGATCACTGAACAAAACGTCGCAATAATCGAAGTGAGGTAGAATGAGTGTCTGTACCAGCGTCTGCTTTAATTTAGATGGATAATGATACAATCTTTTTAGTGAATGGAGAATAGAGAATGCCTTCTTACATGTAGGAGAGACTGTTGTACCTTTAGCATAGTGTACCTTTGAACATTTTTTGTTTTTTAATTTTTGCTGCTACCTAGAGGACTCAAACTGAAGTAGATTGTAGAGAAAGCCGCAAGGTAGCTCTGGTCGTAGTTTCAGTTTGATTTATTGCAAAGTGTGAGTTCCGTGGACAAAATAAGTTTTTTTAGTACCAAAAGTAAACATTTCGTTCATTGATGTATGTTTTCTAACACAAAACCAGATTGTATGTGTTAATATCTTTCAAGTACAGTGTGTTCTCTATCATCTGGTGAGTAATAACATATTTTAATTTCCATGATTTATTTGAATCTCTAGTTTAGGGAGCCATATTTGTTTAAACTTGCACCCTCTTGTACCTTTGAACACAAAACGTCTTATATCATGGAACATGTTCCAAATTACACGATACTATCGGTTTTTGTTTTTATTTTATTTTAATGTCATGTCACGAAGTAAGTCTGGAATTAAAGAGGTCCCCAATTGATTCGGATGTCTTGAAGAAAGCTGTTGAAGCAGTTATTGCTCCTCCAGGAAATAAAATCTCAATCAGAGAAGCCTGCTCTGGTTTATGATGGCAAATACATTTTAAATATGGTTGTCAGTTTTTACAGCTATATTCCCACCTATATTCCATGTGTTCCAACTTACAAGAGAGTATGTTCCAAGGTACATGAACCTGTTGTACCTTTGAACACATTACATATCCCTTCATTTTATTTTTTCTATCCTTAATAGATCTGTAAAACAGGAAAATACATACAGGCAGTTGTAAAGGAATCTTCAATAATTATTTCAAGCATTTTTTCATTTAAAAAATTTCATTTCTTAAAATTAAATAAAATAAAATGTGAAAAGTGTTTAAAGGTACAACAGTCTCCCCTATATTTAATATGTGTATCCCAATTGAGATTAGATTCGAAATGTACTCCGAGATTTTTTACGGTAGATCTAAACTGACTATTACTAATCCCTTATTCATCTGTCGTAAAAAATCTTGGCTTCTTTTTTGATAATAATCTAAGTTGGAATTTTCAAGTTAAAGAAACGATAAAAAAAATCTGTTCCTCCATTCACTGTTTGAGTCGCTTGAGAAACTTCTTGCCCCAGCAACTAAAACTTACCCTAGTGCAAACCCTAGTAACGCCGCACTTCGATTATTGTGACGTTTTGTTAAGTGACCTAAGTTCTGAATTGTCAGTCAAGTTACAGCGAGCTCAGAATATGTGCGTCAGATACGTGTGCAACATCCGACGGTATGATCACATATCACCGTCCTTCGCAAGTCTCTCGTGGCTCCGACTTAAAGAACGTAGAACTTTACACTCTTTGTCTTTACTCTTTCGAATTCTGCACACTTCAACACCAAATTACCTTTCGTCTCGTTTCTCTTATCTATACTCTAACCACGACGTAAATACCAGATCACTTATCTGTGGCACGCTAAGTATACCTCTTCATAGAACATCTTGTTATTCATCATCTTTTACAATATCCACCTCGCGTCAATGGAATTCCTTGTCACAAAGTATTAGGGGCTGCAAGACAATAAACACCTTTAAGAACAGCTTAAAAGATAACCTTATTAGCATTTCACTCCAATCATACTGATTTAAACTATCACTGACTACATTGTTACTTTTTTCTTTAGACATCATCCTGATTGTGCTGTATTTTAATTGTCTCGTAATAATCTCTTTCTATTACCTAATATTATTTGAAATATATTAACATTCTATGTATTTTAGTTTAATTCTGCTACACAGTTTATTTCAGTGTTTAATTAATAGTTCATAGTATTTTGTTGTTTAATTTGTAAATAACTTTTGTATACATGTAACTCTCATCTAAATCAAATTGTTGGATTCTTTGTAAGTTCATGCATATGTATATACACTTTTTGCTGGTTGAGTGGAAGAGAAGGCCTTACGGCCTTAACTCTGCCAGCTAAAATAAATCATTATTATTATTATTATTATTACTCTTTTACTACGTCATACCACTATTGACCAATAAAACGGTACGAAAGGAAGTCTTTCAACCAATCATGGCCGTTTACCCTACAATTTTATCACTTCTCTAGCATTTGTTTTTTAACATTTCCCTAGCATTTGTTTCTTTGTTTGCCAACATTACAAAAAAAATAATAAATTATTTACGGTACTATAAAACACTTTGCAATCGTCGTTTCTTGCATAGATGGTCGACTAAAAATGGCGGCTCTGTTCAAACGTTTTGGTGAACGTAACGTTAGTGAAATAGAATTTAGTAAGTCAATTAATATCTATTTTATTATATTAGGTCCCGCGCCGTGGCGTCGCGGTCTAAGTGTCCCGCCTAGGACTCGCGTTACGGAATGCGCGCTGGTTCGATTCCTCATGGCGGAAGAAATTTTCTCATAAAATTTCGGCCAGTGTATGGGACCGGTGCCCATCCAGCATCGTGATGCACTTGGGGAGCTACGATAGGTAGCGAAATCCGGTTGCGAATACCAGCTATAACGGCAGGGGGGGATCATCGTGCTAACCACACGATACCTCCATTCTGGTTGGATGATCGTCCACCTCTGCTTCGGCATGTGGGCGTGAGGCCAGCAGCCGGCTAGTCGATCTAGGCCCTTCACGGGCTATAGCGCCACGGATTATTATTATTATTATTATTATTATTATTATTATTATATTAGAGTACTTCATTTCTTCTTATCTTTATATACTTTCTTCTGTTTTTATCACCTCCCTACCATTTGTTTCTTTGTTCGCCAACATTTCAAACTGCAAATTATTTACGGTACTATAAAACATGCTTTGCGATCGTCATTTGTTTACCGCATAGATAGTCGACTGAAAATGGCGGCTCCGTTCAAACGTTTTGGTGAAGTAACATTAGTGAAACAGAATTTTAGTAAGTCACTTAATATTTTAGTGTATTAGAGACTTTATTTCTTATAGCCTTTATACTTTCTTCTGTTTTTAACACATCCCTACCATTTGTTTCTTTGTTTGCCAACATTTCAAACGGCAAATTCTTTACGGTACTATAAAACATGCTTTGCGATCGTCGTTTCTTGCATAGATAGTCGACAGAAAATGGCGGCTCCGTTCAAACGATTTGGTGAAGGTAACATTAGTGAAATAGAGTTTTGGTAAGTCAATTAATATCTATTTTATTATCTTAGAGTACTTTATTTCTTCTTATCTTTATATACTTTCTTCTGTTTTTAGCAACTAGCTACCATTTGTTTCTTTGTTTGCCAATATTTGAAACTGTAAATTCTTTACAGTATTATAAAACATGCGATGCGATCGTCATTTGTTTTCCGCATAGATAGACAACTGAAAATGGCGGCTCCTTTCAAACGTTATGGTGAAGCTAACATTAGTGAAATAGAGTTTTAGTAAATCAATGAATATTTTATTGTATTAGAACAGTTTATTTCTTCTAATCTTTATATACTTTCTTCTAATCGTGTAATAGTCAATTAAATCCCACTCGAGGTTTGATTGTCTCTAGATAAATCGAAACCTCTAGTGATATTACTGTTTATCGTACATAGCATGGTGCTCTAAAATTAATAAATATATATTTTTTTCTCTTAAGTTCATTTGTTTGTCCTACGTTCATTTTCTTTTACCATCATCTCTGCTTCGATAGTAAGCCCCGTACTCATGCAAATTCACTCCAAGAAAATATCAGCGATCAAACGCTAACATCTAACTCTCAACATGGAACAGTTATTAATTATAACAATTGTGCCATTAATTATTACAAATAAGAGTTCATGAGAAAAGAGTTAATAAAATTATTAGGCCTACACCAAAGTCTAGTATATACAGTCACGAAGCTCAATACGTAGGGAATATGCATCCATAGATAGTTGCTAACCACTAGGATCGCTACTATCGCCTCATAACAGACAATGCGAAATAGTACCGGCACAGTCTATTGTTACTAGTACTTTCATCACCTGAAGCTTCGTGAATGTATATACTACACTGTGCTATAACCTTAAGCTTAATGTTAAAAACCTATACTCATGCATATTGTATAGCCTCAAATGTTTAGTTTTCTTCTATAATTCATTTGTTTTATTCCTATCATCTCTGGTTCATGCATTCTGTTATTGATTAATGGCGGTTCATTATATTGCTATAACCTAAAATGTACAGTTGTTTTTAAATAAATTAAATTTCAGGTATCCGCATTGTTCTCCTTGCAATAAGATAGTAAAATTTGTGTGTTTTGCGAAGATGAAAGAGATAAGTCACTGCCATGGACATGAACACCATGATTAGGGGAGAGTCGGGTAGTATCGGACATCGGGTAGTATCGGACACTGCGTTTCTTTCATCTACCACCATGTGGTAGTACCTGAATGACATGGTTACGTTTCTCTATGCGACATCACAGAAACGTAACCATGTCAATCAGGTACTATCATCGTGTGGTAGATGAAAGAAACTCACTGTCCGATATTACCCGATGTCCGATACTACCCGACTCTCCCCTATATTATAAAAATTCAAATTAAAATGGTATCTTTCTCGCATCGGAATTATCTAACTGAATACAATTCGTGGTTGATATTTTCTCTATGATAATTTAATTGAGCTTCTAAACTCATGTATATTGTCATAAGATAATTTTTTCTCGACCTTCAATCTCGAAAAAAAATATCATGACAACCCTACATTCGTTAAGCTCAGTTGAAATTATCGAGAAACTATCAGCACTCATATTATAGAAGATAATTTTTTTTGTTAATGTTGGTACTGCTGTTCTTCAGGACTTCTGCTTAAGGGAACAGGTTTGCTTGTAAACAGGTGAATTAGTCCAGAACAGTAGTCGGTGATTTATCATCATTTTTCAAATGGTGGAATTGTGTGTGGTCACCCGGTGACCTGTAAGGGACTCGTGGAGAGCAGGGAAACACGGAGTAATGACTACACGGTCAGGGGTCAGGTGAGAAGGGGCTGTGGACGCGTGTTGTGCACACAACCCCTCTGTAATGCTGTTCGCTCCCCTGTCCGGGGTATCGCATTTCAAAAATAGATCAATATTTCAATTCATACACACTGCTGTTACTTGCCTTCTTCCAGGTGTTGGCCAAAGATTTTAAGAGACTTTAGCTAAGAGAAATTTTAGACCTTAATACGCCCCAAAATATGCAATAAGGAGATGCACTACCATCTTCACTTTTTAACTTAACGCCTTCGGAATGTATATACGCAGAGAAAATAGGGAAAATGCCTGTTATTATTCGGTTGAGAAACTTTTGTGATCCACTCTGCTTTCAAAAAAACTGAAAGTTAGAATTTATAAAACAGTTATATTACCCGTTGTTCTGTATGGTTGTGAAACTTGGACTCTCACTTTGAGAGAGGCACAGAGGTTAAGGGAGGGGGGCGGTACACCATTGGCCTGCAAAAATTTAGTGAATTTCATGTTTTATAGCTCAGTTACTATAAAAGCTAAATGAACAAAACTTTTCATGCTTAATAGGCCTATACATTCATTACACTTTATAAAACACTATTCAGAATATTAAAATAGCTAATAATTACCTATAAAAATAGTATCAAATTTGCATAATTATTTTTACAACTTAGAATTTATAAAACAGTTATATTACCGGTTGTTCTGTATGGTTGTGAAACTTGGACTCTCACTTTGAGAGAGGAACATAGGTTAAGGGCGTTTGGGAATAAGATGCTTAGGAAAATATTTGGGGCTAAGAGGGATGAAGTTACAGGAGAATGGAGAAAGTTACACAACACAGAACTGCACGCATTGTATTCTTCACCTGACATAATTAGGAGCATTAAATCCATACGTTTGAGATGAGCAGGGCATGTAGCACGTATGGGCGAATTTAGAATTGCATATAGAGTGTTAGTTGGGAGGCCGGAGGAAACATACCTTTGGGGAGGCCGAGACGTAGATGGGAAGATAATATAAAAATGGATTTGGGGGAGGTGGGATATGATGATAGAGACTGGATTAATGTTGCTCAGGATAGGGACCAATGACGGGCTTATGTGAGGGCGGCAATGAACCTCCGGGTTCCTTAAAAGCCAGTAAGTAAGTAAGTAAGTAAGTAAGTAAGTAAGTAAGTAAGTAAGTAAGTAAGTAAGTAAGTAAGTAAGTAAGTAAGTAAGTAAGTAAGTAAGTAAGTAAGTAAGTGTTTTACAACCGTAACGCATTTACATAATAAAATATAGGTTACAATTAATTAAATATCTGTATGATTCTTTTACAGATCTACACTAACAGCATAATCTAGGATCTTTTACCTATTCCTTCAGGAAATATTTTTTTCTTAATCAAAAATTAAAAAAAAAAAAAAAAAATATTGAAGATAGCGTTTAAGAAAAAAAAATCATGTGGGTCGCAATCCAGAACAACACGAACCATTCGCTATTAAGCAATATTGCCTAGGTATAATGTTAAGACTCAGTCGCTGTTAGTTATGGTAAGTTAAATATTACATTCTCCCAGACAAAATATTGTAGCCACGAAAATGAGACATATAAACCAAGTTTCGATATAAAACATAGTGGTAGTAATAGAACTGTGGAGATTTTAACAGCATATTTCTTGGATATAATACAACAAAACATTCTAATACCATAATATACCTAGTCCCAAATGAGTACTTTGCTGTAGTAGAGCCCTGGGCGCAACGGGGAAGTGAAGCGGAACTCAGAAAACCCCGTCCATGTCCTTTTCGTTTACACTTCATTATAAACTGTAGCCACTATGCATCAGTGATGGATTTGAGGCGAGCAGCGAAAGCCGAAAGTTCGTAAAAACCTTATTTAATCCGCCACTGAGCACTAACTTCCTGTGTACTCGCCTCAGCCGAGGAAGGTGTAGTGGAAAGTTACAGGGAAATTTACAGTGCCTCAATTGATATTATTTTAATGTACCGAAGTACATATGATATTTCCATGCAAAAATTCTGCGTCATCATACGATGAAAGAGTAATGGAACAGAGAAAAATTCTCTCCGACACCGGAATTTGAACCCGGGTTTTCAGCTCTACGTGCTGATGCTTTATCCACTAAGCCACACCGGATACCCATCCCGGTGTCGGACAGAATCGTCTCAGTTTAAGTTCCAACTCTTGGGTTCCCTCTAGTGGCCGCCCTCTGGACTACGTCATAGATGTCTATGAACATAGGACTGAAGTCCATACATGTGCTGAGGTACACTCGTTATGAGTGACTAGTTGGCCGGGATCCGACGGAATAAGCGCCGTCTTAAATCACGGAGAGAATTTTTCTCTGTTCCATTACTCTTTCATCGTATGATGACGCAGAATATCTGCATGGCAATATCATATGTACTTCGGTACATTAAAATAATATATATGATATGCGTAAATCACTCCGTGATTTAAGACGGCGCTTATTCCGTCGGATCCCGGCCAACTAGTCACTCATAACGAGTGCACCTCAGCACATGTGTGGACTTCAGTCCTACGTTCATAGACATCTATGACGTAGTCCAGAGGGCGGTCACTAGAGGGAACCCAAGAGTTGGAACTTAAGCTGAGACGATTCTGTCCGACGCCGGGGTGGTATCCGGTGTGGCTTAGTGGATAAAGCATCAGCACGTAGAGCTCAAAACCCGGGTTCAAATCCCGGTGTCGGAGAGAATTTTTCTCTGTTCCATTACTCTTTCATCGTGTGCCTCAATTGAGTTAATAGTGAACAGGCGTGCTCTAGAATATTCCATTAGGACAGTCTAGGGAAACAGGTTACTGTAAGTTTTTATTTTGTATAGGCCTACTTTTTTCGATGTAGAGCTATATCTTTGAACTCGGGACTACATTAGCTGTAATTATTATTATTTTCTCTACTACTTTGCTAGATTTATATCTGAAAGGCTTTTTTAAAAGTATTTTGTAAATCCTTCCAAGTTTCCAGAATATCACGTTTCAAATTCGTTTTAAATAAGGTAACACCAGCTGGTTAGTAAACCAAACATTTTATAGCTGTTTAAATTTATTTTATGCTACGTTCATATATTTGTATGAAATTCATTGCCTTCAAACTTCCTTTCTAGCGAAGAAAATTCAGCTGCAACAACACGTTTTGCGTATGCTAATGCACGGAGCACGAAACAACTGCCGCTCGATTTCGCTTGACGCCATATTAGATGAAACCTCGACTCTTTTGTCGCTAAGCGATAACAATTGATAGTGGACGTGTTAATTGGTAATTGGCGACATGTAGGGTGACGTGACTTTGTCACGGTAGATGGCGCGCGTCACTTGTTTCCGTTGCCATGACAGCGCTGGTGCATTGTTTCATACGTGACATATATGCAATTAGTTGGACTGTAACGACAGGGAAGGAAACTTGCAAGTATGGCATTGATGTTATAGTTCTTAGAAAATAATATAAGCTAGTTTAACTTGAACTCTCATCGCTCTAGGAGTTCATTAATCGTCATTTTGTTTATCATTGTTGGCATCTCTAGTCTAGTCGGTTAAGGTATGAGTTAAATTACATGCTTTCAGGTGCTAAGTTCGATTCTTGTCTAATCCTCCAAAATTAATTAATTATGCTTCTGCTCCCCCTTATGTCCTAGCTATTATGTTGGGTTTATTTCGGCTTTTCCTTTCAAAATTCTCTTAAGTTTCTTCAGTGAAACGGCGAAGTTCGGAGTGATACAAGTGGCCAATAAGCTTGGAGCTTACAGATTCAATTTTTCTCAGCTCCGAATTCCCTTTCAAGGATGCGTTGTCGCCTGTTTGTGGAATCAAAGATTCTTTCTCTTTAAGAATTCTATCCCAGTGCAAAATTGATTGAATTCTAGACGAACTCTAGTAACAGATTTAATAAATCGAAAGCACGCACTTCACTTTCTGATATGGTCTCCACATTTTACGTTCAATTATAATGATTAATGTTACCTGTTAGCAATTCGTGACATAAATCACAATTATAAATCGTATCGTTTTTGTTTTCTTCGACTTTCTTGCTTTATTGTAAAGATTTCTAGTATTTTTGTTATGAAATAAAATCTTGGAGAGTTTCTGCATCTTGTGCCAAACATATAATAATAAAATATTCTTCTGTTAATAAATTATGAACAATTATTTCTTGATACCTCTAGCCCAGACACGCTGTTGATAAAGTATCATTAACAAAATGATCAATTGAATCTTTAAAGAAATTATGGCTCTTAAGAAACCCACAGGTTCATTGCCGCCCTCACATAAGCCCGCCATCGGTCCCTATCCTGTGCAAGATTAATCCAGTCTCTATCATCATATTCCACCTCCCTCAAATACATTTTAATATCATCTTCCCATCTACGTCTCTGCATCCCCAAAAGGTCTTTTTCCCTCCGGTCTCCCAACTAACACACTATATGGATTCGCCCATACGTGCTACATGCCCTGCCCATCTCAAAAGTCTGGATTTAATGTTCCTAATTATGTCAGGTGAAGAATACAATGCGTGTAGTTCTGCGTTGTGTAACTTTCTCCATTCTCCTGTAACTTCATCCTTCTTAACCCCAAATATTTCCCTAAGAACCTTATTCTCAAACACCCTTAACCTCTGTTCCTCTCTCAAAGTGAGAGTTCAAGTTTGAGAACCATACAGAACACCCGGTAATATAACTGTTTTATAAACTCTAACTTTCAGATTATTTTACAGCAGACTGGATGACAAAAGTTTCTCAACCGAATAATAACAGGCATTTCCCATATTTATTCTGAAAGAAATTCTGAATAGGTTGGAGAAATAAGAAGTTTGGGAAAGTAAAATTTGGAAGTTTTGAGAATGGGGAAAGATTGATTGAGGAATGGGTAAGTTGGGAAGAGGTGATATTTGGAACTATTTTCTTTGGAATATTATGTTTACTGGAACCACAGGATTTGGTACTGTTGGTGGTAGAAATGGATTTTGAAAAGTGTTCACGTACGATAATAATAATAATAATAATAATAATAATAATAATAATAATAATAATAATGCTTATTTCTACGCTTCACTTCAGCAATGCAACTAAAGAAACAAGTTGCATTTATGAGGTCCATATAATTTTGGATGGAAGTTCATTTAACTCCTCACAGGTTAAGTACCAAAAATAATAAAACGTTATCAGCATGAAAACTGTAAAACTATAAAATCTTCCCTGCCTCGTCCTCCGGCTATAGGCCTATATTTCGTGAATAAAGGTTGAGAAATGAAGGAAACGGCAGACTTTCTAATCTGAAGTTCGTATTTTAGCGTTGCGAGGGACACAGTTTTTACGATGACAATTATGACAGGAACCAGCCCAGGTGTGAACTTGGCTCATAATATTTTGATTTATTGTGCTGCAGACAATCATCAACATTGCTTTTTATGGCATTAAACCAGCTACATGTTTACACAGACACTTTGTCTATTACACGTTATAAAATATTACTTAGGATTTCCAAGAAACAATTCTATGAATTCATTTTTTTCTCACAAAAGAAAAAGAAGAAACACGACACTTACATAGTGATCTATACTAACGAAACTAGCGAGGCATTTATGAGGGTGATATTGAAAACCATGTATAACTTTATTATTATTATTTATTATTATTATTATTATTATTATTATTATTATTATTATTATTATTATTAAACATGACACGTGATGACAATTAAAGAGGAAGAGGAGGATGAGAAAAGCTGAAGAAAAATGAAAAAATAGTAAAACAATTTGTAGGATTATGAAAAGTAACATACTGGTTGTAAGATTTGGACAAACAAACAAAATACGTCTGATTCGGTTAAGAAAAACAATAGAAGCAAACTGAATAGGCTAATGAGTATTTCATGTTAAGAAAAAAGCACTGAGCATATGGGACTATTCCATCAAGTGATCAGTTGCCATAGAAACGTCTATGTACCACATAGCTCGTACAATGTATTAGGCAAGGCCCATAAAACCAATGCTTTTTTTCTTAACGTACAATCTTCTATACATGAAACAAAATAAGTACGACTATGATTGGGTTAAAAAAACAACAGAATCAGGATTGGGATGAGCTAAATAAAATATGTATGATTAGGATAACATAAAGAATAGAAGGAGAATGACTATAAAAAAGCAGAGTTTTAAGACAAACAGAACAAAAGAAATGTGATTACGACAAGCAAAATGAAAGAAACACAATTAGGATACGCTAAATAAAATGAAGAAGAATTAAGGTAACATAAACAAAGGAAACAGAATTAGGATAAGGTGAGCAAAATGAGGATAAGTAATAAAGAAGTATTGTATAATTGAGATAAGCTAAATATAACTATGATTATGATAAGCTAAACAGAAGTATGATTAGGACAAAATAAACATAAATATGATTGGGATAAACGAAACAGAAGTACGATTAGGATAAGCTAAACAGAAGTATGATTATGATAAGCTAAACAGAAATATGATTAGGACAAGTAAAACAGAAGTATGATTAGGATAAGCTAAACAAGCTAAACAGAAGTATGATTAGATAAGCTAAGCAGAAGTATGAACAGGATAAACTAAACAGAATTATGATTAGGACAAGCTAAACAGAAGTACGATTAGGATAAGCTAAACAAAAGTATGCTTATGATAAAGTAAACAGAAGTATGATTAGGACAAGTAAAACAGAAGTATGATTAGGATAAGTTAAACATAAAAATGATTATAAGCTAAAGATAAGTATGATTATAAGCTAAACGTAAGTATGATTATAAGCTAAACGGAAATATGATTAGGACAAGTAAAAAAGAAATATGATTAGGATAAACTAAACAGAAGTATGATTAGGATAAGCTAAACAGAAGTATGCTTATGATAAAGTAAACATAAGTATGATTAGGACAAGCAAAACGGAAGTATGATTAGGATAAGCTTAACAAAAGTATAATTACAAGCTAAACATAAGTATGATTATAAGCTAAACAGAAGTATGATTAGGACAAGCAAAACAGAAGTATGATTAGGATAAGCTAAACAGAAGAAGCAGAATTAGGATAAGCAAATTTAAGGTTCCAGCTCCTTTGCGTATCGATCGCCGTGGACGACATGCCACAGATTGCCGAATGCGCTCCATATTGTTCTCACTTCCGATGCTTCTGCGACGACTACAGGATGCGCATTTGTTGTTGAACCACTGAATTCAAACTTTTGCACACACTGTTAAATAGGATTTGCAGGCTATAATGTGCACGAAATCGACGTCAAAGAGAGATGAAAAAATGGTTGTTTTGTAAAATGTCCTTACGTTATAATAGTTGGCGTGTTATTTAAACAACAAAAACACATTCTTTTCTGAGACACCCTGTATGTAACTTAGTACTGTAGCAGAAGGAAAAGTAAGGAAGTCGTTGCAGTAGAAGTGGAAACAGAAGAAATGGAACAAGGAAAAGATGAAGTAGGAAGGAGAAAAGAAGTGCAAAATAATAGAACTGGAAGGGCATTACAGGAATTCGTGCTTAATCCAGTTAAAATCCTGTCAGGATACCTATGAGTGTTTATCCAGAGCTGCAAGTAGCTGTGCCCAATGATTGAGATAATGCAGTTTTGTCGTATGGCTCCCACAGCTCGCCTTGCTGTCAGGTTTACACAGACGTGTTTGTGGAGGGGGTGGATGAAGACGGCGACACGGCGCAGTAAATCAGAAAATCGTGTATGGAGATGAATCTTTAACTGTGCGAGACCTCATTCACTCCATTATTAATAACAGGAAGTACCGTCCAGGACAAGTGAACCTAGAAACCTGAAACTTTAAAAGGGGAGGCACTATAAGTCTTACGTTCATGTTATAGATAATGTATTGTGATCCTGCGAAAGGTAAGCCTATATAAGTTTATAGCTTCCGTGATACAGAAAAACCAACTGTTTGTCTATCCTTCTCTCTGTTAACAAATGTTTTTTTTTTTCAGCAGAATTAGTTGGACTAGTTTTGTTTTGTCATTTACTCATCCTCTTTCACAATAGCCCTGCCAAGACTCTGGAATTCGTTACCTGCTAGCATCAGGGACTGTCGAAATAAAATTCAATTCAAACGCAAACTTACTAGGCACTTGGTCAGTAATTGAGACTCGTTCAGACATGGTTTCTTGTAAATAGTTCTCTTAATCTATCACAAAATATTTCAATATCCGGTAATTTCATCACTATAGAATTTTGTTATTGTCGGTTTAATTCGTAATTTAGTAAATACAAAAATATTCTTTGTTCTTAACTTCTATGATAAAATGTCTAGCTTTCATTAATCAGGTATTCTTGTCGTACTTTAATTTTTATTGTAATTGTAATTGTAAATTTAATATTAATTGTAATCTTATTGTTCATGTTATAGTTGTAATCCCCTGGTAGAGGGGCAGAGAAGGCCTGACGGCCTTATCTCTACCAGGTTAAATAAATAAATATTAATACTAATACTAAAGTTATTCACAGAATAATTACATTTTAAAATTACTGCAAACATTTTTCACCTATTAAATTTGCACACAAGGTAAAAACGTATGTAATCGTTGATTCTTCCATTCATTCTTCAATCTTCCCTCTTTTCCGCCTCTCTCTTAGCCTACGCATCTTAATGTTGTCTATCATCTGATATCTTATTCTAACCCGTACATCCTTCAGCAGGCAGTTTCTTCTTAGCTAGTGGTCCAGCAAATTTCTTTTCTCTTCCTGATCACTTTCAGCATTATTCCTTCTTCACCTACTCTTCCTAGCACAACTTCATTTCCTATTCTGTCTGTCCATTTCACACATTCCATTCTTCTTCTTATCTACATTTCAAATGTAGTCGTTTCTCTTCACTTCGTCGTGACGTTCATATTTCTGCACCATACAATACCACACTCCATACAAAGCACTTTACTAGTCTCTTCCTTAGTTATTTTTCCAGAGGTTCGCAGAAGATGCTCCTTTTTCTATTAAAAAATTCCTTTGTCATTGCTACCCTCCTTTTAAGTTCCTAACCCCAGTTACTACTTACATTACCATCCCAGTCGTAGTAAGCTTATATTAAATTAATTTTCATCGTTTTACTAGCTATCTCAAATATTAAATTAATTATAATTGATTGAATTAAATTAGCTCATGAATTAAGTTACTACTTTACCTTATAGGTTTATCTAAATTTAAATAAATATGTAGTCTACTAGTCGTTAAAACTGAAGAATATTGCTGGAGAACCTTTTAAGTGTAGTGTAAATATTTGTAATATAAATATGTATTGTATTAATTAAGGCTGGTTGAGTGGAAGAGAAGGCCTTATGGCCTTAACTCTGTCAGTGAAAATAAAACATTATTATTATTATTATTATTATTATTATTATTATTATTATTATTATTATTATTATTATATATTTTTAGCTGTCCACTTGTTAGATTGTCTCAGTTCAAAGTCGCAGGCTTAGACCTACCTACGTTATAGTCGCTGGTTGGTGGGATTTGATATTTGATACTTATTTGTCAGCCAACTTTACAATTCACAGTTATGGTGACCTTTACATTTCTATTTTCATTTTTTTGGTAGTTTTAACCGATAAGCAGAAATACAATAGGTTTGGAATGAATGGGGCCGTCTATTGTAAGATAAGCAATAGACGGCCCCATTCATTCCAAACCTAAACCTTTACATCTCTGCTTTTCGATTCACCATCCCTTTAATATACAGGGTGATTCACGAAAATTTACGTCACTTACGGAACTTATTTCCGAAGACATTCTGAGGAAAGGTGTCATAAAACATGTGTTCTAATCTCAATCTTTTCAGAGTTAGACTAATTTGAAGTTGTTTGTAAAATACCATTATTCTTTAGTTTTAAGAGTAAAATAAAGAATGAACTATTCAGGAGTACACCTTCTTTAATTAACTAGCATGTATTGTGAATTTCATAATTGCTTCGTATAGATTTTTTTTTCTATTTTTAACTACAAAATTACATTTTTGTTACGCATTTTATTTATTTAACTAGCTAGCTAGCTAGTGAGTACAAATTAAAATTATAAAACAAAAATGTTTCTAGTCACTACCGTAAGAGCCAGGCTCGTGTACGGTGTAGTCTTAGCCAATAATATAACATAAAATTTAAAAGGACAGTTTACTAAATACAGTAAATTTGTCACAACAATTGTTCCAAATCACGCCACTCTTGTACATTCTTCAAGACTGTACATTAGAATGCATAATTAAACTCTAAAGAATCAACTTCCTAAAGTCGCATGATTTGTAACAATTTTTGTGATAAGTGCGTAGGAATAATGTATTTTTAGTTAAAAATTGAAAAACACAATCTGTGCATTTTAGCTTCAGAACACTAGCCAATTAAAGAAATGATATTTGCGAACATGGGTTCCTAATCAGACTTTATCTACTTAATCCCTTTTAAAACCTCTAGAAGTTTGTAATAGGAATTCTCAAACACCCTGTATAGTACTCCTACAGTTATAGTGCCCGTGATGCTACTCCCAACCCACAACATTGGATCACATGAAATATCTAATGCACTTAATTACACTTCCAATTATTTCTCTCTCTTCCACTTCTCTTTTGTTCAGATGTCCTATCACTTTAATTCTCTTTTATCCATTGTTTGTATGTCTATCTTACTACATTCTTACATTATCTTCTTACACTTAACACTTTCTTCTCTATTCTTATTCTGTGAATTTTGCCACCTCTGACTTTCTGGCTAGTGGGATTTATTAATTTTAAATGTTGAATTTACCCGTCATTGTCATCAAACTTACTACTAATGCATATTATTTTGCAAAAAACAAAAACAAAAACCTTTCCAGAAGTCACCTTTGTTCACCTCTAATCGCCACCGGCGTGGTTCAGTCGGTTAAGGTGCTTGCCTGCCGGTCTGAAGTTGCGCTCGGGCGCGGGTTCGATCCCCGCTTGGGCTGATTACCTGGTTGGTTTTTTTCCAAGGTTTTCCCCAACCGTAAGGTGAATGCCAGGTAATCTATGGCGAATCCTCGGCCTCATATCGCCAAATACCATCTCGCTATCACCAATCTCATCGACGCTAAATAACCGCGTAGTTGATACAGCGTCGTTAAATAACAACTTAAAAAAATTCACCTCAAATCTCATACTTTCCTCTCAGGATTAAAACTTGATCTCTCTTCGTGAGAACATTTCAGCTAAGCTGAGGTGGGTTATAGGCATCTTGTGCAGATAAATATTGTTTCTACTTTCCCAGTAAATTCGGTGTCGTATCAGGTTTAAAATAGAAGCCACGCGTCTGGTTTTGTAAAACCACAAAAGCTGCGATCCAGGAACACAAATATGTACGAAGCGAAATTCCGTTCTGCAAACATATCGAAGGACTTGCATACGCGCCTACGGTCGGTATTTCCGAATTCATGAAGAGTGATGTCATGTCAGTTTATTGCTTTGAGGAGATATATCGCTATAGCATTATTTATTTTTTCCAGATGTTCGTAAACTGTGGTCCGCGATCTTGCAGGAGAACACTTGCAGTTTGGATCTCAGCAAAGAAGGCTTTATGGTAAGCTTAAAAACTTGTTTTCAATACAAAGTGAGCTCATTCAATGTTCTGTTATGTCAAATTGTGCTGTAGCATAATACGTTATTTTCTAGTATTATTATTAGATGTAATTATAATATTCATCTTCAATTTTATCTCAGTTCGTCAATTTCTTCAGCGGGATTGTTTGCTAAACTATACAGGGAGTACCTAAAAGAATTGTGCACTTTAGGGGAAACAAAAACGGTTAAATTTCATTATACAGCCATGTACATAATGGAAAATTATCTCCATATTGTAAGTAACATTTTACGATGTTATATTTGTAAATATAACAAAATTTTGTTCGAAATTAAATTTGTTCTCTCTCTCTCTTTTTTTTTTTTTTTGTAAGTAAAATGCGTTATATGTTGTTCATGTCAAAACACTCTACGACGATGTTCGTATGTTTACATTCATCTTGGTACAGACTGCTACGAACAGCTTTCGTGATACAAAAAAAAATCAGAGTAATAGAATGTAAAATCCGCCATGTTTTAAAGCGATGGTAACACTTTCATATGATTATTGTTAAATATGTTAAGTACTAATGAATAATTGATATGGTATACGTCATGAGATATATCGACCATACTGTCACAGAGATTTATCTTCCTTAGCAACAGTTTAAGAATTCATTTAACCGTCCAGATATATATTTTGCTTCATAATCTGACATACACTGCCGAAACTAGATAAGATATTAATAATTATGTATATATTAAGGACGAGTTTGCAATTAAGTAATCCGAAACTAACAAATTCGATTTAACTGATGATTTGCATATTATAATGTTGTTTGCAATCCCTCATTTAACGTAATAAAATATATTTCTTCATTTTACATGATTTAATATCAGAACTAGGAAGGATAGTCTACGCAATTTTTATAGTATTTTCATTTCGTAGAATATTTTGGTCACGAGACATGATCATATACTTTTTGTCTTTTGGGGATTTACTTCCAAATCAATCGCTTTACTAGCTTCCAGTAAAATTCCCGTGTTTTCCCTAATCGTTTGTGGATTTTCTCCTAACATATTCACGTCATCTGCATAGACAAGAAGCTGATGTAATCCGTTCAATTTCAAACCCTCTCTGTTATCCTGAACTTTCCTAATGGCATATTCTAGAGCGAAGTTAAAACGTAAAGGTGATAGTGCTTCTCCTTGTTTAGCCCACAGTGAAATGGAAAAGCAAAAGATAGGAACTGCCTTATACAGACTCTGCTATAAGTTTCACTGAGACACATTTTAATTAATCGAACTAGTTTCTTCGGAATACCAACTTCTATAAAAATATTATATAAAACTTCCCTCTCAACAGAGTCATATGCCTTTTTGTAATCTATGAATAACTACTGTATAATATTAAAATGGATTTGAGGGAGATGGGATATGATGATAGAGACTGGATTAATCTTGCTCAGGATAGGGGCCGATGGCGGGCTTATGTGAGGGCGGTAATGAACCTCCAGGTTCCTTAAAAGCCAGTAAGTAAGTATGAATAACTACTGTACTGTACCCTTATACTACCATTTTTTTTTTCCAATATCTGTCGAATATAAAAATCTGATCAGTAGTCGATCTATTATACCTAAAATCACACCGATGATCCCCAATAATTTAAATAATAATAATAATAATAATAATAATAATAATAATAATAATAATAATATCTAGACGTTTGAGATGGGCAGGGCATGTAGCACGTATGGGCGAATCCAGAAATGCACATAGAGTGTTAGTTGGGAGGCCGGAGGGAAAAATACCTTTGGGGAGGCCGAGACGTAGATGGGAAGGTAATATTAAAATGGATTTTAGGGATGTGGGATATGATGATAGAGACTGGATTAATTTTGCTCAGGATAGGGACCGATGGCGGGCTTATGTGAGGGCGGCAATGAGCCTCCGGGTTCCTTAAAAGCTAGTAAATAAGTAAGCCAGTAAGTAAGTAAGTAAATAAGTAAGTAATAATAATAATAATATTAATAATATAAGCAATGTCTTATAGGCCTAATATGATATGAGAATTCTGACCATGTCGAACAGAGTAACAGATTATACGTGGAAAGATCATTTCAATGATTTCGGTGTTAAGTCGCCTGTTGGGATCGTTGACATGTTAAGCCGGCGTGGACTGCGACTTCCGGATCCGCTACAATTTTAATTGTCTCCATTATAAACAAAATCTGACACGCACATAGGCTTTAAGACTGTTCTTAAATAAGAACGAAATAGCTAGCAAAGATCCTTCGTCGCGTATGAGCTCTCACCTTTGCTTTGACGTTCAGTGAGATGAAAATAGCTTGAAGTGAAGAGCTTGTGACGAGAATCGAAGCAAGGGTCGTCGGCCCGCACTCTCGTTTATGATGTCATTGCTAGAATTACAAGTTGAGCCACATTTACTCTGAAGTTAAGTGCACACAGAATAATAGCAAGCAAGGAAAAAATTAAATGAAACGTTTAATAGAAAATGGAAGTGTGGCAATGTATGGGGCAGAAACATGGACATTACAACGAAGTGAAGGGAAGCGACTAGAAGCATTTGAAATGTAGATATGGAGAAGAATGGAGCGTGTGAAATGGACAGACAGAATAGAAAATGAAGCTGTGTTGGAAAAACTGGGTGAAGAAAGAATGATGCTGAAACTGATCAGGAAGAGGAAAGAGGAATGGATTGGGTCATTAGCTGAGAAGAAACTACTGAAGGATGCTCTGGAAGGAATGGTGAACGGAAGAAAAGTAAATTTACTAGTAGTACCTTTAGTTAAGAGCGCCACATAAACACAGTGAGGCAAAAAGGCACAAAATTTAAATGGTTGTAATGATTTCACTTGAAAGTTTATTTCACACGCAAATTTCACAGTCCTTATAGACCGAGAAAGTACTGTAATATTTATTTTTTTACCATTTGTCAAACATTATTTTTTATTTTTTGTAAGGCAGTGTCAAATCGATCGTGTATGCCGAACTAAGCATTACGGTCTTACGAGTTCAGCAGGCCAAGCCGATTGTTGTGCTATCATCATTTGTTTTCTTCCGTTTTGAGTTCTCATTTTGTGAATAATGGGTCGCTAAACGAACGAAGACAAGATTTTCATTAAACATTTGCACCAATATGATAATTTATCTGCCCGTCAAATTGTAAGGAACTACGCTTAGCGAGAATGGCCTGTTTCAAGTGTACAACGATTGATTAGCAAGATACGGACATGATATCCCTCCTGAGAGATTATTGCGTGAAAGATCGCATTTCTCAGATTGTCTGATGGTTTCCGCTGGAGTTTGAAACGAGATCTTAATCCTATGGAATTTTTTGTATGGAGTCAAGTACAAAAAGCAGTTTACTACAAAACAGGAATTCGTAATATTGAACATTTAAGACAACGCCTTCTTGAATGTTGGGACCGGCTTGATCAAAGACAGATATTCAGTGCTATTGGACAATGGAGAAGACGCCTACAAATGGTTGTGCGGGCAAATGGCGGTCACATAGAGCATCATGTTTAATTTTGATTATTTTAAAGATCATTAATTATTAATTTGACCAACATTCAGTTTCTGCATTTTGAGGTAATAAACTGTCTTCAAAAACCACATTTTTCGCATCATTGTGTATTGACCTCCGTAAGAGTTTAATTGAGACTAAAAAAACATAATAAAAAGTCCTGCTCATCTAAGTCTACTCTTTCCAACAGTGTATTCATTATAAATTAATATCTTGTATTTCCGAAAATAAAATATTTCAAATTTTGTGCCTTTTTTTGTCCACTGTGCATATAGGCATAATAGAGAATAGGTCACAATCCATTTGTTACATCCATAACGTAGATATGTAAGAATGTATTCTTCAAACACTACACTGGTTTTCGTCATAACATCTCGTTTGCAAGTTGCAATATAACGTTGTATACTAATTGATAAATGCCTTTAAAACGCTAGTAGTGCAGAATAGTAATATGCGTTACAAGAGCGGTATGTTGAAGTTTTGATGTTGGAGGAAAAGTTTGAAAAAGCGAAACGTAGTTTTCCGAGAATTCAAAGAAAACATACCGCTCGTGTATCGTACATTATTTTGTGCGAAGATCGTTTATTACATACCTGAAAGAGGAATTTCTAATTAGTTGCAATGAAATCTCGATCTTGGTTTCTGTTCAATGACGGCAAATTTGCAAAACAAAAACATCTATCTTCAACATTGTTGCTTTAAAATGTTTTCTGTGTTTACTATACTCCAGCAAGCCGTGATATACGTCTGTCTTTTTTTTCCCCCCAGTCTATGATGAGTCTGGAATCTTGTTGATTTTTTTCACGGCTTCCTAAATGTTACTTGCATCACGAATGCAGTAACTTTAGTGGAGTTGTAGAGTTTACTTAATTTTTGCAAATATTTAAAAACAATAATTAACAGTGCAATTTAGGTGAAATTGCAGTGGTAAGTTTCCAATTTATAATTATTACTATATTGAACGTGTCTAAAAATAATACGTTAAAAGCCTAAAGCAGTAAAATCAATATGTCACTTAAGCGGTAAGAAGAGGAAAATTGTTATGTGTGTTAGGTTGGGAATACTGAATGTGGAATTTTAGACTTTCCGCGGATTGGTTTTGCGCGGAAACCAAGCAAATACGCACGATCTCGCACAAAATAAATATTACGTCATTACATAATAGGTCTGCATATTTGTCGGTTTAATATTAGTTCATTATTATTACTTGCTTATGTGGTTAAAATGTGTTTCAGACATTCATTTCACAAATAAACAAATGAAAAGATACTTCTCAGATTTGGGAGAGATTTATAGCGGTCATCACTAACTCGCATAAAACTGTTTGATATGAAAACTCTAGAGACAGTTGACTGTCTAAGACAAAACCAGTACCAATTAGTCTGCTTTCCGTTGCTTGGTTACAGACCACAAGGATTATTAAACCAGATAGTCATGGAATTACGGCAATATTTATAACAGACGTCCTTTTAATTCGTGCGTAATAAATTTTTTTACTACGCATTTTACAGTCTGGATTGTACAAAAGCGTTTAAATTTTGTCGCAAAACAAACAAGAATATCGCAGCCTATAGCGATCGTGTTTTAGTAACTTACACAAAAAGGATGTAAAAGAAGTTACATGAAAGATATTTCTTTTGTCGTCAGGACATACAACTATGTTTAATTTATGGTTCTGGTATAGTAAAAAAAATATCCATTTAATTGCGTCTCTTCCTCCATCCGTAATTTTTCCTTTGTTATGCTTAATTTCAAAGTGTAATTGTTCGAAATAGCAGCATATACACAAGAATTTACAGCATTACCGACAAAAGGAACAACGAGCTAACCAAACAAAGGAACCACAGAGATATAATTACCAGCATTTTTAATTTCGTAACTGTATTGTACCTCCATGTACGAGAAATTGCTGTTGTATGAGAAATTAAGTTTTCAAAAATGTAACGAACTTATCCAGCAGTCCTTATTTGAGACATGGAACGTTTTTAATGTTTTAATGGTACTTTCTATAAAAATTTGACCTTGACAACGTAATACAAAGACCAGCACACGTACAAATATGCTGGAAGTAACTCTGTACGATATATTAAGCCGAAAACCACGGGCTGTAACGTTACAGGTTCGATCCCCTGCTGGATTATTCTTTTCAAAACAGTTCGTTGGAAAGGCGGAAAGTTTATTTGAAACTATAATATTTGCATTTATAACTTATGAACAAATGGACAGGATGTTTAAAGAAATTCTAATGATTGTTTGAAATATCTATACGTGAATTATAATAAAATACGACACGTTCTTTCTTTAGGTGGAGAAGTTCAAATATCTTGGAGCAACAGTAACAAATATAAATGACACTCGGGAGAAAATTAAGCACAGAATAAATATGGGAAATGCCTGTTATTATTCGGTTGAGAAGCTTTTATCATCCAGTCTGCTGTCGAAAAATCTGAAAGTCAGAATTTATATTATGTTATATTACCGGTTGCTCTGTATGGCTGTGAAACTTGGACTCTCACATTGAGAGAGGAACAGAGATTATGGTTGTTTGAGAATAAGGTTCTTAGGAAAATATTTGGGGCTAAGAGGGATGAAGTTACAGGAGAATGGAGAAAGTTGCACAACGCAGAGCTGCACGCATTGTATTCTTCACCTGACATAATTAGGAACATTAAATCCAGACGTTTGTGATGGACAGGGCATGTAGCACGTATGGGCGAATTCATAAATGCATATTATACTGTGTTAGTTGGGAGGCCGGAGGGAAAAAGACCTTTAGGGAGGCCGAGACGTAGATGGGAAGATAATATTAAAATGGATTTGAGGGAAATGGAATATGATGGTAGAGACTGGATTAATCTTGTACAGGATAGGGACCAATGGCGGGCTTATGTGAGGGCGGCAATGAACTTTTGGGTTGCTCAATTTCCATGCAGATATTCTGCGTCATCATACGATGAAAGAGTAATGGAACGGAGAAAAATTCTCTCCAGCGCCGGGATTTGAACCCGGGTTTTCAGCTCTAGAAATGGATAGGGACCAATGGCGGGCACGTAGAGCTGAAAACCCGGGTTCAAATCCCGGCGCTGGAGAGAATTTCTCTCCGTTCCATTACTCTTTCATTCTATTGTCAAGTTTACCCTAGTTCACGGTATGGAAAATAGTTCATTTCAGAAGAAATAGAGAGGAAGTACGTCACACGATATGCCCTATAAGGCTATAAGGTCTTCTCTAAAAATCTTACCCCCATTCCAAACAAAAACAGAAATGCCACCTCCTTTTCAGTCCTTGAAAGCCGATGATAATAGCTTGAAATGATCTACTGGATTAGCTAAGCTTGATAATGCGACGTAGGCTAGTCAGTTATTATCTTAAGTTGAAAATTATCCAACCGGAACTGAACCCGCATTACGAAGCGATTAGCTTGTCACTTTCTCCATTATTTTAATTAGATCAGGTTTAAAACCACTTCAGTTTATTAGGGTTATGATTTAGTATGCACTTGTATGATGCAATGCACAGTAAAAGTAAAGAACATTCCGTTTAATGCGAGTTATTTAAAATGCAGCAATAAAATGCAGTCAACATCCGTGGGTAATATCACTGCGATATTTACTGCCTACTATATCAAATGTCACAATTAATTAATCCCACTCTGTAATGAGACACATTGTAACTGATAGTTGCCATGGTGAAATGGAACCAGATTTTTATACCTCGCTTCATATGAATATTGTTTTGTTTTGGATATTAATCATATGAAGATTATATTGACTATTTCGTTTATATGACGTCATTCCATTTTCGATCAATGAAGTGTAATCAAATTTTGAATTCCAACCAATCACAGTCACACTTTGCGATATTTTTTGCAGCTAGATTTATCACTATCAATTTATCGCATGGTCGTTCTTTTGTTTAGTCGTTGTCGCCAACTTTTTCCCCGTGAATTGATGATCATGAATACATTAAGATGCAACTACACGGTTAAACTTTTCTTTCAACTTTAAAGCAATAAATGCAAGATTGATATTTAATATTAATTAATATATTTACGCAGTGAAGACGACGTTCAAAACGGCGCACCATGTAGACACAAAATCTTCATGCATCTTAATTGAACGTACCTTTTAAACTTGATTCTTTCAATATTCTTCCCAGATTGCACGCATACGCGATTGCAATTTTGAACTGTGTAGATGCAGCTTTAGTTCCGTTACACACTACAGCGAGAATGCGTTTGTCGAGCTATAAAAAATGATTTCGTGTAGCACTGATTGTAACGGTCGAAATAAGACACAGCTAACATTGGTCCTGCTCCCACAGGTAACATAACCTATAAGTAGCCTATAAAATTTGTATTTTGTGAATGAAACGAAACAATTAATAGAAAGTCAGATGTTAAAATTTATGTAACATCAACGCATATCAAACCCAAAGACCTTGCATAGTAATAATAAGGCATTTTCATCAAACTGCCTTCCGTATGGCGTAATAAAATTTGTGTTTTAATTAGGCCTATCTATACAGAGAGCTGTGTAACTTTCGGTGCTGGACCCCGGACTCATTTCACCGGCATTATCACCTTCATTTCATTCAGACGCTAAATAACCTAGATGTTGATACAGCGTCGTAAAATAACCCAATATAATAATAATAATAATAATAATAATAATAATAATAATAATAATAATAATCTATACGGAGATGGCTTCACTGTGTAGCAACATGTCTCGCTGTGAATACATAAGCATTGGTATATAGCTGTCCCCACTGTTACTGTTAAATTAAATTATGATTTCAGCAGATAATGAAAATGTATTTATGTTATAATAATAAGAGAAAAGTGCAGTACATGTAATTAAAATTGTTAAACCTGTATTTCGCAATTGGCATTACTGATTAATAACATCGAATTTCTTGACTTGAGGCTTTCCCGGCGTTTGATGTAGAATAACTCTTCTCGGTTCTCAGCCAGGTGAGTTGGAGATTAGCTTCAAGCTTTCGACGGCTAGCTCTGCCATCTTCTTCAGGGACGAAGTGCCTTCGTCCCTGAAGAAGATGGCAGAGCTAGCCGTCGAAAGCTTGAAGCTAATCTCCAACTCACCTGGCTGAGAACCCGAGAAGAGTTATTCTATATCGAATTTCTTTATTGCTGTAATCGATATTCATCTACGAGTATTTCAACTTCACAATGTCTGAATAGGTTAAGTATTCGTTAATAAACAATTATTAACATTTTGTGATCGAATTTTAGGGCTATATTATTTACATTTTTATTTTATTCACGAAATAGTCCTAATAAATGCCACTCGAGGTCTGAGATTACTACAGACTATTACATTTTTACTACGTCATGCTACTTTTGACCAATAAAACGGTACGAAAGGACGTCTTTCAACCAGTCATGGCTGCTTATCGCACAATTTCATCGCGTCCCTAGCATTTGTTCAATTTTATCGCGTCCCTAGCATTTGTTTATTTTTATCATTACCCTAGCATTTGTTTCTTTGTCTGCCAACATTTCAAACTGCATTGGTCTAGACGTCAAAAAAAAAAAAAAAAAAAAACAGAAAATTACAAACCATTCCAGTCGATGCACAGCACTTTCAAATATGACTCGAATTGGCATTCAAGAACAAGAATTAATAAAGATCACTGGTCATAGCTATGCATCTTCCCTGAAATCCTATTTACAAATAAATGAAGAGTACCATTCGGAAATCCTGAATAAGTTGAGGAATACACCATGTACATCAACGAGTTCACTTCTTTTACGCACACGTCCAATATAACATCAAGTGAACCACCAACCACTAAAACATTCAAATTTGAAAATTGTACTTTCAATAATTGTTCCTTTTAAAATTATTCATGTTTATTTTATTTCATCATCGTTAATTAAAACGTTTCTTGTCTATTTCATCATCCCTAATTAAAACTTTTCTAACACTTGTTTATATTATTTAGGTTATGTTATAGCTTCTGCTATATGATATTATGAATAGTCACGTATCAGAGATTGTTTAATATTAAGATTTATTGAACATCATCTGTCAAGTGACTTGATTACTGGGATCCGGATAATTGAAGTGGAATGCAAATGTTTTAATAAAAATGAAACTGAATCAACAAAGCCCTCTTGACTAGTAATCGTCCACAGAGTTCAATGAAGGTTCCATAGTTGGCACAACTGATGACAAGAAAACAGCTAAACGTAACACACTACTGCCATCTAGCGTAATATTTGTAATTTAGAGATGGTACAATAATACATTTGAAGACAGTTGTATTTTCGTAAGTCAATTAATATTTTACTGTATTGGAGTACTTCGTTACTTCTAATCTTCATATACTTTCTTCCAATCGTGTAATAGTCAATTAAATCCCACACGAGTTTTGATTTTCTCTAGATAAATAAAAACCTCTAGTGAGATTACTGTTGATTATACCATCTGGACCGATTAAGTAGACATAAAGTAAAATCGGTACAAAGTTATATCAGGAATGATACACAAGTTATTTGAGTTTATATTAAAACGCAGGAGTTCTGTATAAGAGGATTTCACGTTAAGAAAAAAGCACTGAGCATAAAGGCCTGTTCCATCAAATGACCAGTTGCCATAGGAACGCCTATCTATCACATAGCTTGTACAATGTACTAGACAAGGCCCATAAAACCAATGCTTTTTTCTTAACGTGGATTGCTGTATATCGCTTCATGAACAAAAGAAATCAGATTGTCATTTAGCAACGACTGAATAAACAAAAGCAGTTGACTGCATGGCAACGAGCTAAATACATTTTATGTTTTACATAATTTGAAAGTGTAACAACAGTTGAACGTCGATTTCGCCTTGACTATGGTGTTCAAAGATCTTCGATAATGCTACAGTATCGCACGTTTAAAGCACATGCCACGCATTGGTGGACGTAGGCGTGTTTTCCAAAACGAAGCTGCTTTTAGCGCTGTTATGATAGCAAGTTTCAAGAAGTCTTAGACGACTGTCCGCAGAAATAACTATGTCATTCATTAAAACAATGTCAACACCTAAAACTGTAGAAACAGCACGAAACTGTTTAGGCATTATGTCTTGCAAATTTCTAGAAATGGATCACATTTGCTTTCAATATCTCAGTTGCCGAGTGTAGCAAACCTACAAACAAAATAACATCGTTTTAATTCAGGGGTGTAATCGTAGAGCATTGAAACTTACTTTGCATGTAAATTAGACATTGCTGATTCATTTTTCAAAAGAAAACGAACATGCGATTTTTACTAAAAATGACCAAAATATCACACGTATTTAATATTAGCTTTACCTATTTTGATCTTCATTTTCTTTATTGTTTTTACTTTTTGTATAGTACAGTATTTTCTATTTTGATCTTCATTTCCTTTACTGTTTTTACTTTTTCTATAGTATTTTCTACTTTGATCTTCATTTTCTTTATTGTTATTACTTTTTGTATAGTATTTTGTATTTTGATCTTCATTTTCTTTATTGTTTTTACTTTTTGTATAGTATTTTCTAATTCATCTATTTGTACATTACTGTATTCCTTTCTTTCTGGCTGAGTGGAAGAGAAGGCCTGATGGCATTAACTCAGCCAGAATAAATAAAATAAATAAATAGATAAATAAATAAATAACTAAACTGAATGTGTTAATAATTAATAAATTAATGGATGAATTAAGTATTAAATGAATGAATGTATAAATAAATGAATGAATATGTGGATAAATAATTGAATTAATTAATTAATATATGAATAAAAATAAATAAATAATTGAACCACTTAATAAATTAATTAATAAATGAATGGATAAATAAATAAATGGATAAATAAATTAATAAAAGAATGAATAAATAAATGAATGGATAAATAAATTAATAAAAGAATGAATAAATAAATAGATAAATAAATAAATGAATGGATAAATAAATTAATTAATGAATAAATAAATAAACAAATAAATGAATAAAGAAATGAATGGATAAATAAACAAATAAATGAATGGATAAATAGTTTAATAAATTAATTAATGAACAAATAAATAAATGGATAAATAAATAAATTAATGAATTAATGAATAAATAAATGAATGGATAAATAAATAAATTAATGAATTGATGAATAAATAAATGAACAAATAAATGAAGGATAAATAAATTAATAAAAGAATAAATAAATAAATAGATACATAAATAAATGAATGGATAAATAAATTAATAAATGAATTAATGAATAAATAAATAAACAAATAAATGAATGGATAAATAAACAAATAAATGAATGGATAAATAGTTTAATAAATAAATTAATGAATAAATAAATAAATGGATAAATAAATTAATTAATGAATTAATGAATAAATAAATGAACAAATAAATGGATGGATAAATAAATAAATAAACAAAGAAACAAATAAATGAATGGATAAATAAATGAATGGATAAATAAATGAATGAATAAATGAAGGGATAAATAAATTAATGAACAAATAAATAAATTAATAAATGAATGGATAAATAAATTAATAAATGAATTAATGAATAAATAAATAAACAGAATTTAGAAATGTCTTTCCCTGTCTAAAAATTATTTTGATACATCTATTGTAAGTGCCAGAAGGAATATCACTTTCTGTACTGCATTACAAAGAAATGTCTCTGTGTGTAGGAAAGCCGACGATTCTGCCATAATGTCCGTAGTTACCGCAAGAATGTGTTGTCGCGTCACGTCATAGACAAAGCGGCTGAGATGGGAAGACTCCCCGAAGGTCTTCATCCGCGGCCGCCAGCCGCTCCTGGAATATTAACTGTTCGGTTTCTAATAAATCCATCAATCATCGACTTGGCCGACAAGCCTTCTCAAGGATGCGCTACTGTAGCTTCCCAAGTTGCCTCGGGGAGCGTTTTTTTCCTCCACTCGCGTTCAACAAATTACCTATAAATGGTTTGCTGAACAAACAATGCAGTGCGGTGTAAAACGAATAAGATGTACAGCAAGACGTTCGTTGTAACGAGCAAAACCACTATATATTTATCTGTTGCGCATTTATTTATTTACTATGTATTTATTTCTACGTATTTATTTATTTTGTTTTATTTGTGCCCCTTCATATTTCTGCTATATCTAGCCATTAATTTGAGTGTTACTTTATTTACTTGCATATACATTCATTTGTTATATCTTCTATAATTATTTATCTACGTCTGTATGTAGTCGGTGTTTATGTACTTATTCAATTATTCTATATTTTATATTTATATCCATATCTATTCACTATTTTATTTATTTACATATAGCCTATATTTATATATCGTTTCATTTGTATTATATTTTGTGCGAGATCGTGCGTATTTGCTTGGTTTCCGCACAAAACCAATCCGCGGTAAGTCTAAAATTCCACATTCAGTATTCCCAACCTAACACACATAATAATTTCCCTCTTCTGACCGCTTAAGTGACATATTGATTTTACTGCTTTAGGCTTTTAACATATTATTTTTAAAGACGTTCAATAGAGTAATAATTATAAATTGGAAACTTACCACTGCAATTTCACCTAAATTGCCCTGTTAATTATTGTTTTTAAATATTTTCAAAAAATTAAGTAAACTCTAAATCATTACATAACCTTACCGTTTGTTTTAAGTTCGCATTTATAGACTGTGGGGGAAAAAGACAGACGTATATCACGGTCTGCTGGAGTATAGTAAACACAGAAAACATTTTAAAGCAACAATGTTGAAGATATATATATATATATATATATATATATATATATATTTGCAAATTTGCCGTCATTGAACAGAAACCAAGATGGAGATTTCATTGGAACTAATTAGAAATTCCTCTTTCAGGTATGTAATAAACGATCTTCGCACAAAATAATGTACGATACACGAGCGGTATGTTTTCTTTCAATTCTTGGAAATTAAAAAATCTCAACTATGTTTCGCTTTTTCAAACTTTTCCTCGAACATGAAAACTTCAACATACCGCTCTTGTAACGCATATTACTATTACCACGCTAGTATTTTATACAGATTCTATTTATTTATTATGCTTGTTTTTCCATCTTTATATATCCGTATATAGACTCTAGTCATTATTTTATTTATTCATATAATTATTTAGTATTTGTTTAGTGTCTTTTTCTCTGTATTATTGATGTTTGGTACAATCCATATCGTCCAGTAATAGTAATGTGTCCCGACAATTTGTCCCAGACATTTGGTCCCAAGTTTGTAATTCGCACCAGACAGTTCGTACCGCTATAATAGTTCGTTCCATTGTACATCGTTGCTCGGTAAAATATAAAATACAAAATTAGGGCAACATTTTCAGTATGGAGAACGGTCGCCCCCGTCTCACTACATCAGAAAAGGGACGCCCTAAATTGTTATACACAGTGGGCCAAAAAAAAAGGGCAGATAATTAGAAATACTCTATTTTCTGAAATACATAACATTAATTTATAATGAATACGCTGTTGGAAGGAATAGACTTTAAAGATGAGCAGGAATTTTTATTATGTTTTTAAGGCTCAACTAAAATCTTACGGAGGTCAATTACACAATGATGCGAAAAATGTGGTTTTTGAAGACAATTTATTACTTCAAAATGCAGAAACTGAATGTTGCTAAAATAATAATAATTAATGATCTTCCAAATAACCAAAATTAAAAATGATGCTCTATGTGACCGCCATTTGCCCGCACAACCATTTGTAGGCGTCTTCTCCATTGTCCAATAGCACTGGATATCTGTCTTTGATCAAGCCGGTCCCAGCATTCAAGAAGGCGTTGTCTTAAATGTTCAATATTACGAATTCTTGTTTTGTAGTAAACTACTTTTTGTAGTTGACGCTATACAAAATAATCCATAGGATTAAGATCTCGTTTGAAACTCCAGCAGATACCCTCAGAGAATGTAAGAAATGCGATCTTTCACGCAATAATCTCTCAGGAGGGATATCATGTCCGTATCTTGCTAATCAATCGTTGTACACTTGAAACAGACCATTCTCGCTAAGCGTAGTTCCTTACAATTTGACGGGCAGATAAATTATCATATTGGTGCAAATGTTTAATGAAAATCTTGTCTTCGTTCGTTAAGCGACCCATTATTCACAAAATGAGAACTCAAAACGGAAGAAAACAAATGATGATAGCACAACAAACGGCTTGGCCTGCTGAACTCGTAAGACCATAATGCATAAACGATCGATTTTGGACTGTCTTATAAAAAATAAAAAATAATGTTTAATAAATGGTAAAAAATTAAATATTACAGTACTTTCATGGTCTACAAGGACTGTGAAATTTGAGTGTGAAATAAACTTTCAAGTGAAATCATTAGCTACTGGAATATAACCAATTAAATTTTGTGCCGTTTTCTGGCCAACTGTGTATATGTGTAAACTTCCACTACGAAGTAACAGATAACTCCAAGGTGTTAGCACACAAAAACAAATAAATAAAGAAATATTCAGGGACATTTTGTACAATCAATGTGGTTCAATGTTGAAAAATGTCAAGAACATTTTATACAATCCATATGGTCTAATGTTGAAAAAGATCCAGGATATTTGCTTCAATGGTTATATTTGATACAATCCATATGGTCCAATCTTGAAAAAAGTCAAGATATTTTTAATGGTTATAGGCTATTTGGTGCGATCCATGTGGTTTAATCTTGAAAATGATCTAGAACATTGGGTTTAATTGTTACATGTTTGATACAATCCATATGGTTCATTATTGAAAAGGTCCATAATATTTGGTTTAATTTTTTTTCTTACGAATAATATATGTGATATGATTGAGATATTTATACTGGAGTATGACATGAATAGATTTTTTTTATAAATTTGGCTTCTGAATCATTTTTCTGTAGCAGAAAATAAACCAATTCCCTCTTTCATTTTAAATAATGGTAAATCCATATGAAATACGTTTCTAGATCTTGGGATATTAAATACGATTGTTCATATAGTTATCAATTCTATCATATTGCTTGAAATACACTTTTCGAGGTGCAAAAATAAATTGCTTGGAACAATAAAAACACGATACTGGTAGCTTCTATTCTTACATACGCCACTGGTATGTAGAGATGGACACGACGTGCTTATCTATGTCCATCTACACAAAGCTGCGTTCTCGATTTAGCAGTTCTCTCTTAGTAATGAAATATCGTCACTTGCAGCTGTAAGTCTTCCAAGAATTCAAATAAAATTGTTATTTTTGTAAAATAATAACCATTTATAGCGGTTTAAATGACAGTGAAATGATGATTTGTGTTGTAGATTCCCTCTCCTTGATAACAATCGCAAAGGAAAGCTTCGCTGCTACAAGAATTTCGTTGGAATGTAGATCCTTTTAAAAGCTTTAAATCTATGTCTTATCAAATATTCGTGGCGTTGTTGCCAGGTTATGGCTTATTAAACAAACAAAACGCGCTGTAAATTCATAACAAGTTTTCTTCTTGTTCGTCTTTTCCCCCCTGCTCCTCACTCCGCTGGAATAATTAGCGAGCCATAATCGAAGAGCAGTTTTTAGAAATGTATTTAATTGGCTTTGTGTGTTTTCTGAATATTCCTGTCATACGTCCTGGCAGTTATACAGAATTTATTTCATTATCTCTGATATTCTTTAACATCTGCGGGTAATTTTTTACTCTGTTATGTTTCGAGGTCACGAGAAGTTTCGTCTGAATTATTTTCACTTCAAAACGCTTTTAAAGGACAATGAATATTACTTTAGTTCAGCTATAACATCATTCTAGACGAGTTCATTAATGCTATTAAATTTTTACGCTTTTAATCGCCCCTAGGTTTCGAGTATAATTGATGTGATATGTTGGATATTCAGGTAAATATCAACACTACAGTTGTCATAGCAACATTAATATCTATGTCTATACAGCAGGGACAATCATTTTTGGTCGCTAAAGTTCAGTGTAGCATTGTGCGAATATATTTCTTGACAATTTCATTATGAGTAGCAAGCAGAAGAATTTTAGGGACCCCTTTCAAAAAAAGTGCTAAGCAGGCACATTTCAAAGAGTAATTTTGAAATTGTTAAATATTTACGTAACTGAAGCAGGCCTAATAAGGTAAGAACTGTAGCGTAGTTTCACGGATTAAATTTGAAAAATTTTTAGCCCGTCACAGATGGCAATGGATTTAGGGTAGAGTAGCATAAATCGCACCGCTTCCTAAATCGCACCACTGCTAGTTTAAAACAAATTACTGTATTAGTGTGGCATCTAGTGGTATTGTTACCATATGAACTTCCACCATGTCACTTGATTTCTGCCACTTCTTTGTGTCAACAGCGTGGTGATAGTGTATATAATACAATCGCTCAGGTGGATGTATATTTAGCTAACATTTTGTAACTAAATAATGGATTTGTTTGCAAAAGAATTCATAATCTTAAGATGTTATTCGTTTAAAGAGGTATTAAAGAAGATTTAACTTAGTAGGATTTTCGAACATGTGGTGATTATAGGCCAGAATGAAGGAAATAATAACTTATGGCGTAGTTTCTCAATTCGCACCACTTTGTAGGTGCCTAATTCTCACCTGTGCGATATGAGCAACTGTAGCAATTCTAACCGTACAAAAGAAGGCCCAAAAATTTTAACTGAACTAGGAATGCATCAGGTGGGTGCAATATCAAGTGGTGAAAATGGCGTTAATACAACAAGTGTGTGTTGTACAAGCGCACCAGGTATTTTGTGCCACCTGTGATAATTTTTAAACGTCAAACAGTGCATCCTTCATTATCAGCTGGTGCTCCTCCAGGATCGTCATTTGTTTGCTCTGAGTCAGGTTACATCAACAGTGAACTATTTGTCGAATAGCTCAAACATTTTATTTGCCACTCAAACCTGTCATAGAAAAAAGTGCTGCTTCTGTATGTCCACCTATACACCCATTCCAAAAATTTAGAAGCTAGATTATCTCGGGAAAATGGTATGCTCCTGTTTCAGCTTCCTCGTCATAATACTCATAGGTCCAGCCTTTAGATGTTTCTATCTTCAAATCATTTCAGACAGCTATATCATGAAGCAGTCCTTAGATGGTTTCGAGATAATCGCGGAGAAAAGGTGACGCAGTTTACAGTCTGAACTGCCTGGTGAAGAACATGGCAAATGTGTAACAATAAAAGACGCATTCAGAAAGTTTAAATGTTACGTAATTTACGCTCTATTTTTTCAATTTCATTTGAAGATGCGTTACTCTTTTTCATTAATTTCAATAAACTTGTAATATGCATTTATTACAGTATAGGTTTCGAGTATAATTGATGTGATATGTTGGATATTCAGGTAAATGTCAACACTACAGTCGTCATAGCAACATTAATATCTATGTCTGTACAGCAGGGACAATCATTTTTGGTCGGTAAAGTTCAGTTTTTCTATGAATTTCGGAAGCATTCTAAATACATTAGGGGAGTACTGGGTACAGTGAGACACAAAATATTAAGGCATATATATGCAAGTGATAATTCAAGTATTTTAAAAATCAAGTGCAATAGAAATATACATTAAAACATGGAGTATAATAATACATAAACAAAAATGTTAATAGATAAAGGACTAAACTTCTAAGGTGACTAAAAGAACAATGAAGCTCAAGAGACGAAGGAAGCGGAGCGAAGGACTTTGAACACAGTGTTTATAACTCAAATTATACTTCAAGACGTTAGGTTTGAACTATTGTGTAAACCAAAATATTCACCTGCTGTGGCTTCCTTAGATTATTTTCTGTTTTAAAACATCAAGCAGACCTTGAAAAGAAGAAAATTAGAGAGCAACAAAGATGTAGTGGAAGCAGTGAATGACTAAGTTTAGTTAAAATCTTATGACGGAAAAGTTTCTGTATCGTGCCGGCAAGTGTGTTACATTAAAAGGAGTTGTGTTGAAAAATAAACTGGTATAAAAAAATTCCATCAATTTTATATGACAGGCTAAAAACCTATCAAGTCCAATGTAGTATCTACAATGTTTGCAACTTATAGCCAACAAACTGAATTAAAACAGGCTATTAAAAAGTATTTTTCAGATGTTAATATGCTTTAAGATCGGTATTGTTAAATACCCCCATATTATAATAACCCAATTAGCACCCGCATTTAGGTCAATTGTGTGTATAATATACGTACTGCAGCTCAAAATCGTTCTAACCAAAATGGCGACGTTAAATGACCAGAAACAGATGTTATATTTAGTGTATTTTATAACGGTAGTTACCATGACAACACACGTCGCAGCATTAAAGCTATGTGGATACCACAAACTTCTAATGAAGCTCAGACTTGCATTACCTGGAGAATTTGGAACAGTTTTGTGGAATTGTTACACTGCATCAGTAAATTTACGTAATATTGCATCTGTTACTCCTCTGCTCAGTTGACATTGTTTGACATATGACCTTTTCTAGATTGAAAAATACAATTAAATTTTCATATAAAATAGAGGCAAAAGTTTTACCAGCAGAAAATGGACATAAAGATTTAGGTATATTATTTAGCAGCAATTTTACATTTTATAGTCATATTAATAATATTATAAATTTGTCTTATAAAAGTTTAGGTTTTGTTATGAGAAATTCTTGTAAATTCCAAGTGAAAACTATAATAATTTTGTATAATTCCATTGTTCGATCTAAATTAGAATATGCTGCTGTTATCTGGAACCCAGTTACTAAAAAATATATTCTGTTACTAGAAAAAATTCAAAATAAATTTCTAAAATGATTATATTACAGACTTTACAATGATTATCCTACCTATGAGTGTTATGCTACAATGCTTCAACATTTCCATTTTACTAGTTTGCAAATTCGACGAAATTGTCAATCTTTAAACTTTCTTTATAAAATTATTAACAATAAGTTGGACTGTGTTAGTTTATTTTATTATATAACATTATATGCATCTAAGCTTAAAACGAAATTTCGAAATTTGTTTTACATACCAAGGACAAATACTGAATCCCACAAAAATTCCCCAGTTTTCCAAATGTTACAGTTATACACTAAATTACATCCTCATCCGAATGTTGATATTTTCAATATGAATTTCTCTAGATACAGAATTATTTGTTATCATATTTTACAGAATATTGTTGTTAGTTAATTTGAAGCTACTTTCACACCTTATTTCAATTTCTCTTTTTTTCTTTCTCTTTGTTCTATTATGTTTCAGTTTTTAATAAGTGTATGTTTCCTTTTCCTTGTTTATGTTTTATCAATTAATTTGTTAGTCCTGAACATTGTAATTGGGCTTTGCCTGTTATGTTCATCAACAAATGAATAAATAAATAATTAAATAAAAAAAAGAAATAATTTAGATTCATTGTCTTTATAAACGTTGTTTTAAAAGTTGTGAAAATAGTAATTCACCTGTATGCACACAATTGCATGAAAGTCTAAGAGGCCTAAAAAGTTGCAAATACAGACGTGGACAAATTATTAACAAAATTGACGATATTTATGATAATTCTGTTTACAAAATTTGACTTTTCAATTTAGACTACAGTTGACAATTTTGGATATTTCCATCATTACAGTAGACAGAAATATGCAAAAATGTCAACTGTAGTTTAAGTTGAAGTGTCAAGTTTTGTAAAAATATATAATAAAAATCTTCAATTTTGCTAATAATTTGTAAATTAGCAAAAATGTCAACTGCATTGAAGAGTCAAATTTTGTAAAAATATAAAACAAAAATCTTCAGTTTTGCTAATAATTTGGAAATATCCAAAATGTCAGCTGTAGTCCAAATTGAAGAATCGAATTTTGTAAAAATATACAATAAAAACCTTCAGTTTTGCTAATAATTTATAAATATGCAAAAATATCAAATGTAGTCCAAATTGAGGAGTTAAATTTTGAAAAATATACAATAGAAATCTTCAATTTTGGTAATAATTTGGAAATACACAAAAAAGTCAACTGTAGTCTAAATTGAAGAATCATATTTTGTAACAATATATAATATAAATCTTCAATTTTGCTAATAATGTGTCCACGTCTGTAATTATAATTGAGGACACGTAGCTCAGTTCACTACTTTTAGCTATATCTGGCAACTCTGGTCTTTACTATAACTGTAGAAGAGAACAAAGAATAGATATTTGTCACAATAGAATGCTTGCAGTACGTCTACCGCTTACAAAATCCGCTCGAATCACAATAAGAAGTGAAAACTCGATTGTGAACTGAGGTGTAAACCGATTGGACGCCTTCCCAGTTCTCCAGCGGCTACAGGATTTCTACCCGTTCTGTAGTTGCAAATAAAGAAGTTAACAGTCCATAATAGACCCACATATCCCCTGACTTAACAATTTCTCAAGCCCATTTCGATTCCAGCAGCTTAACGCCGGAGTTGTTTTAATCTTGGATTGGCAGAGGTGATCTATATAATGTGTATATCGCCATAAGGTCTAGACGTGTCTGCACCACGCTGCATATTGTCTCTCTCCTACAATTCCATTACTGTATCTTCTCGCGTATCTCCCTTCAGATGTTTTCCTCTCTCCCACACACACACACGCCCGTGTGCTCGCTGCACTCGAGATATCGTATCGCTCTACACATTGTTATGCTCTCGATTCTGGACTGTCGTGTCCCTGGTATTTAAACAATGTTGCCAATCTATTTGTAGTTTATTCTTTTGAGATTAGAGACTGAATCTTCTTACGCTAGGTTTTGTTATTTTCTATCCAACATTTGTTTATTAGGGTGTTTCGGAAAACGGTCAACATAAAGAAGTAATGAAACCTTCTGCAGAAAATGTAGAAACAAAATTAAATATCTTTAGTACAGTTTGCTCAACTTTGCTCAGCATGTTAGAAATAAAATTAGTTAAACACAGAAGTAGAGTTTAGTTAAGTATGATTTACATTGTTATGCTCTCGATTCTGGACTGTCGTGTCGCCATGATATTAAAATTTAAACAATTGCCAATCTATTTGTAGTTTATTCTTTTGAGATTAGAGACTGAAACTTCTTACGCTGAGTTTCGTTATTTTGTATCCAACTTTTGTTTATTAGGGTGTTTCAGAAAACTTTTGGAGAAAATGTAGATACAAAATTAAATATCTTAAGTATAATTTGCTCAGTTTTGCACAGCATGTTAGAAATAAAATTAAGCACAGAAGTAGAGTTTAGTTAAGTATGATTTACATTGTTATGCTCTCGATTCTGGACTGTCGTGTCGCCATGATATTAAAATTTAAACAATTGCCAATCTATTTGTAGTTTATTCTTTTGAGATTAGAGACTGAAACTTCTTACGCTGAGTTTCGTTATTTTGTATCCAACTTTTGTTTATTAGGGTGTTTCAGAAAACTTTTGGAGAAAATGTAGATACAAAATTAAATATCTTAAGTATAATTTGCTCAGTTTTGCACAGCATGTTAGAAATAAAATTAGTTAAACACAGAAGTAGAGTTTAGTTAAGTGTGATTTGCTTTGTTGTGTTATTTAAACAATGTTGCCAATCTAATTGTAGTTTATTCTTTTGAGATTAAAGACTGCATCTTCTTAAACTATGTTTAGTTATTTTGTATCCTACATTTGTTTATTAGGGTGTTTTAAAAAAGATCAATATAGAGAAATAATAAAAACTTCTGGAGAAAATGTAGAAACAAAATTAAATATCTTAAGTACAATTTGCTCAGTTTTGCACAGCATGTTAGAAATAACATTAGTTAAGCACAGAAGTAGAGTTTAGTTAAGTATTATTTACGTTGTTATGTTATTTAAACAATGTTGCCAATCTAATTATAGTTTATTCTTGTGAGATTAGAAACTGAATATTCTTACGCCAAGTTTCGTTATTTTGTATCCAACATTTGTTTATTAGGGTGTTTTGGAAAACGATCAATATATAGACATAATGAAATCTTTTGCAGAAAATGTAGATACAAAATTAACTATCTTAAGTACAGTTTCTCAATTTTTGACAGCATGTTAGAAATGCAATTAGTTAAGCACAGAAGTAGAGTTTAGTTAAGTTAGTTAAGTAAGTTGTTATGCTCCTGATTCTGGACTGTCGTATTGCCATGGTATTGAAACAATTGCCAATCTATTTGTAGTTTATTCTTTTGAGATTAGAGACTGAAACTTCTTATGCTGAGTTTCGTTATTTTGTATCCAACATTTATTTATTAGGGTGTTTTAGAAAACTGTCAATATAGAGATATAATGAAACCTTCTGCACAAAATGTAGAAAAAAATTAAATACCTTAAGTACAGTTAATATAATATAATATAATATAATATAATATAATATAATATAATATAATATAATATAATATAATATAAAAATAATAACTATAATATAATAATATATGTGACTGAGTTTATAACTTAGGTAGCTAAGTTTACTACTGCTGTCACTACTACTACTACTACTACTACTACTACTACTACTACGACTACTACTACTATTACTACTACTACTACTACTACTACTACTACTACGACTACTCCTACTATTACTACTACTACTACTACTACTACTACTACTACTATTACTACGACTACTCCTACTATTACTACTACTACTACTACTACTACTACTACTACTATTACTACGACTACTCCTACTATTACTACTACTACTACTACTACTACTACTACTACTACTACTACTACTACTACTACTACTAATGCTGTTACTCATACTACTAACTACTATATAGATAAAATTTCTTGAACAGACGTGAAATTTTCTTTAGCAAACATTTCCATGTAAATTGTATTCTGTCCTTCAATATCAACCTACCAAGGACAGACAGCTTGGAATGCAGAGTTCCCATCTCCCCTTGCGGTTTTCATTCAGGGACATAATTAACCACTTCACTGTCCCATGCCATAGTTATAAAATTAGTTAATTACATATTCATAGGTTTTGTGTTGAAATGTATAACTGCCTTGAAATGTCGCGGTTCTATCTAATTTTAGTACGACAAATCAGAGACAAGGATGACACTTGCTGTACGTCCTGTCATGCTACTATTATTACTTTAAAGCTTTGTGTATGAATATCGTAACAGACTTTCAAATTTCCCATTTTGTTACTCATAATCTGATGAATTTATTCATTTCTTTGAAGGTTGGAAGTTAAGAGATGGGTAGGCCTGTCTATAATCTCACAGCAACTACAGAAAAGGTATAATATGTTACGATATAGCTACATAGCCACCGAGTAGCTCAGTTTGTAAAGTTTATCTTTGTTAAGTGTTTGTGAGAGAAGATTGACATTTAAAATGTATGATTATGATATTGATATGCATATTCAGTAAAAATTTCAACTTTCTATCTCAAAAATTGTGAATTTTAGAAATTTCAGTAACGCATCGTCTTAAGGGGACACTCAACTATATTTTGGAACCTTTTTTCCTATTTGACCAATCTTTTTCAAATTTGGAGAAAAAGTTTAATATACACAAGGAAAGTAACATGCAAAATCTCAGCTCATTAGATCCAATACTTTTCAAAATAAAAAAATATTTCAATTTTTAAACAATCATTAATTGAAATATCACTTTTAATTATCATTTTTTTATTTTTTGGCTTTGTGCATTTGACTGTGACTTCTCAATGAATAGGGGAAGAATTCTGCGTATTGATTTAGTTCTGTCATGCAAATTAGTGTAGATTTTTAATTTTTCATTTCTATGACACTTTTTCTCAAATTTTTAAGTTGAGTGTCCCCTTAAGAAATATACAGAGTGTTCACATGAAACCTTTACAAATTCAGATGTAAATAACAAATTATTGAGACAAGATATCTGGATGCAGGTTTTTACATGTTAATCAAAAACGTCAAAGTTTTTATAGGTTTTACTAGGTTATTTTACGACGCTTTATCAACATCTAAGGTTATTTAGCGTCTGAATGAGATAAAGGTGATAATGCCGGTGAAATGAGCCCGGGGTCCGACACCGAAAGTTATCCAGCATTTGCTCATACTGGGTTGAGGGTCCCGACCGGGAATCGAACCCGAGCCACCTGGTTTCGCGGCCAGACGCGCTAACCGTTACTCCACAGGTGTGAACGCAAGTTTTTATAGGAATTTTGTTAGATTGTTGAAATGCGTTTTTTTGGTACCTGGTGTGAATTTTGGTGAAATCTGACATTGTATGTTCGATGGCACGTTCTTAAGGAGCTATTCATTCGAAAAGTCGGATCCCCGGTAGTATTTTTACAGAAATTTAATTTAATTTTCCATGCAAGTTCTTACAATTTACAACAGCTCTTATGTCCCATGCTCTGTACAGTACCCATTACATTTTCAACACCTTTCCAGCATTCATCATCTAACTCTATTAAAAAGAATGGCATTTCATTTATTGTATTCCATAGATCTTACATTACCAATGAAGCTTTATGATGTGGAACAAGTCAACATTTTACAGGATTACAATTACAATTTTTACAAATTTTTTTTTTACACTTTTTACTATTTTTTTTACAGTTTTTACAATTTTTCAATGCTCTACAATTTCTTTTGGCGAGCTGTGGCGAGATGAGGTGAGGACCGAGGATTCGCCAAAAGATTACCTGGCATTTGCCTTATGGTTGGGGAAAACCTCGGAAAAAATCCAAACAGGTAATCAGACCAAACGAGGGTGAAATGAAGTGAGGCCGTGGACTCGTCATAGACCACCCGGCATCAGTCCCCCCACGGCAGGGGAAAACCTCGGAAGAAACCAATCAATCAGACCAAATGAGGGATCCAACCCAAGCCCGAGCGCAGCCATCAGCAAGCCAGCGAGTCTGCCGACTGAGCTACATTGGTGGCTCTACTAAAAATATACTGGCAGGAAGATTTGTTGTGATTATCACAGAAATAATAATAATAATAATAATAATAATAATAATAATAATAATAATACTTACTGGCTTTTAAGGAACCCGGAGGTTCATTGCCACCCTCACAAAAGCCCGCCATTGGTCCCTATCCTGAGCAAGATTAATCCATTCTCTATCATCATATCCCACCTCCCTCAAATCCATTTTAATATTATCTTCCCATCTACGTCTCGGCCTCCCTAAAGGTATTTTTCCCTTCGGCTCCCAACTAACACACTATTCTTATGCATTTCTTGATTCGCCCATACGTGCTACATGCCCTGTCCATCTCAAACGTCTGGATTTAATGTTCCTAATTATGTCAGGTGAAGAATACAATGCGTGCAGTTCTGTGTTGTGTAACTTTCTCCATTCTCCTCTAACTTCATCCCTCTTAGCCCCAAATATTTTCCTAAGAACCTTATTCTCAAACACCCTTAACCTACAGTATGTTCCTCTCTCAAAATGAGCAAGTTCCACAACCATACACAACCTTACTATTTGTTTCTACCTCATTCAGTTTTTCCTTCAAGTAATCTCTCTTTTTATTTCTACGACTTGCTTCCCATTTTTCATTGAAATAATTATCTCTATTCTCCTCAATTGGATCCTGTAAGAATTTCAATTTTGCCTGTTTCCTTGTACCTACTACAATGGAACACTCTTCATCAAACCATGGTTTCTTTTTCTTAGTTTCATGATAGCCTATGCTCTGCTCAGCTGCAATTTTGATATTATCTCGGATATTGTCCCACACGCTATTAACATCTACCTCTTCCTCAGCTTCGTCGGAAGTTGCTAAAGCAGCAAATAATAATAATAATAATAATAATAATAATAATAATAATAATAATAAGCTATGTTTTCAGACCCATACGAAGGTATGAATGTTTAAAAAGTACAGGATCCCCTCAATGAGTCTGTTTAGAAGGGATGTGAAGTCGGTGTTTCAGTGTCGTAGATTTAGGTCATATAAAATAATATTTCTTTGACTGAGTTGAGTGAGAGACGTTCTGGGGAAAATTAGCAGTCGTTGCTCTCCGACGTGAAAATTTAACTCAGTCATTATTTTCACCTATTAACCCATAGTCATGGATTACGAATTCCACCTTGCAGGTGCTTCCACAGAAACAATATTATTCACGTCAGTAAATTAAAATGAAAGAAAAGAACTCGATTTATAATTAATGCGTTCTTAACAATTCAAATGTTCTTCTAGAACTCCAACAAGTAGGCCTTAAAAATTCCTATAAAGTGACAAATGCGACGCAATTATAAACTCGTTAAATATAAGAAAATAACATGAAACTTATCAGCTGGAATGGCATCTTTTTCAGAAATGACTGCGTCTGCGAAATTCATCAGAAAGAGAAATCTGAGCTAAAATTATATAGCCAGCCCCAAATGAGTAACGTTTTATTGCGTAGTAACCAGGCAACCATATGGGTCTACAATCTAATTCATACAGGGGGCCATGTCAATAGGGAATATCTGCATGTGGGATCTTTATAGGCCTGTACGTTTACAATCTTACGTAACCCAACAGTTTCATTTGGTTCATACAGTCATAAAATTTTTGTTTCCATATTGCCTTCCTGAATATGCTTACTGCAGGCATGGAATCAATAACACGCCCTCAGTTCATTTTTACTCCATTTCCACGGCGAACTGCCTATCGCATGCGAAATAAATTCAGTTCTTACTTCACACTCCAGAGGTCCTTACGGTCGCATAATTTCTGGTCATAATTTAGCGTCTTTTTTATTTATGACTCTGCTGGCCGTCATAAATACGGCGCAAAGTTAGACCAACAACTAGAAAGTCTGCGTTTCACACCGGTGACCTGGGTTGAAATCCGGATAGATTTTTATTTTAGTAGGTTATTTTACGACGCTTTATCAACAGCTTAGGTTATTTAGCGTCTGAATGAGATGAAGGTGATAATGCCGGTGAAATGAGTCCAGGGTCCAGCAGCGATAGTTACCCAGCATTTGCTAGTAATGGATTGAGGGAAAACCCCGGAAAAAACCTCAACTAGGTAACTTGTCCCGACCGAGAATCGAACCCGGGCTACCTGGTTTGGCGGCCACACGTGCTGTTACTCCACAGGTGTGGACATCCGGAGATTCAGGTAGAATTTGTGGTTGATAAAGATCGTCTTTAGGAGATATTCTCTACGGTGGGCTATTGGTACATATGTCATTCGCTGGATCTGAGGTTCAAAGTTCGAACCCGAACGACGGCAATCGATTTTAATGGATGGTAAAATCCTATTATTTATTTATGTATTTATTTATTTACTTTCCTGCCTAAGACTCGCGTTAATGAATGCGCGCTGGTTCGAGTCCGCATGGGGGAAGAAATTTGCTCATGAAATTTCAGTCAGTGTATGGGACCGGTGCCCACCCAGCATCGTGATGCACTTGGGGAGCTACGATAGTTAGCGAAATCCAGTTGAGAAAGCCAGCTATAACGGCTGGTGGGATGATCGTGCCAACCACAGTTACCTCCATTCTGGTTGGATGATCGTCCACCTCTGCTTCGGCATGTGGACGTGAGGCCAGTAGCCAGCTGGTCGGTCTGGACCCTTCATGGGGTGTAGCGCCACGGATATTATTATTATTATTATTATTTATTTATTGATTTACTTATGTATTCATTTACTTATGTATTTATTTATCTATTTATTTATTTATTCTGGCGGGATTAGAGACAATAGGCCTTCTCTTCCAGACTATCAGAAATATAAATAGGTCTACATGAAAAACATACACAAAGAACGAAATGTTTAACGTTTAAGGAAATGGAGTATGGAAAATATTTTCTTGCATGTGTTAGTAGCCTAAATATTTTAGCTTAGGTCCTTATCCATAAAGATGCCTAGATACCTTACAGAATCAAAGTAGTCAATATTTTTTTATCGTTAAGCTAACTGGGGTGTCTCATTTAGAAGATTTACCACAGATTAATGAAACCTATTCCTGATAGGGAAGCAACAGTAACAAATATAAATGACACTCGGGAGGAAATTAAACACACAATAAATATGGGAAATGCGTGTTATTATTCGGTTGAGAAGCTCTTATCATCCAGTCTGCTGTCAAAAATCTGAAAGTTAGAATTTATAAAACAGTTATATTACCAGTTGTTCTTTATGGTTGTGAAACTTGGATTCTCACTTTGAGAGAGGAACCTAGGTTAAGGGTGTTTGAGAATAAGGTGTTTAGGAAAATATTTGGGGCTAAGAGGGATGAAGTTACAGGAGAATGGACAAAGTTACACAACACAGAAATGCACTCATTGTATTCTTCACCTGACATAATTAGGAACATTAAATCCAGACGTTTGAGATGGGCATGGCATGCAGCACGTATGGGCGAATCCAGAAATGCATATAGAATGTTAGTTGGGAGGCCGGAGGGAAAAAGACATTTAGGGAGGCCGAGACGTAGATGGGAAGATAATATTAAAATGGATTTAAGGGTGGTGGGATATGATGGTAGGGATTGGATTAATCTTGCTCAGGATAGAGACCAATGGCGGACTTGTGTGAGGGCGGCAATGAACCTCAGGGTTCCTTAAAAGCCAGTAAGTATTCCTGATAGAGAGCTGTATACAAAATTTGTGTGCCATTTCTCGTCCATGTTGATATTTAACAATGGATAACCTCTACAGTTGGAAGCGTCGTGAAATAAAATACTGTTAGGGGAGAGTCGGGTAGTATCGGACATCGGGTAATATCGGACAGTGAATTTCTTTTATCTACCACACGATGATAGCACCTGATTGACATGGTTACGTTTCTGTGAAGTCGCATAGAGAAAAGTAACCATGTCATTCGGGTACTACCATATGGTGGTAGATGAAAGAAACGCACTGTCCGATATTACCCTATGTCCGATACTACCCGACTCTCCCCTACTATCATCTTATAAGACGACATTACAACATATAATTACTACGGGTGAAAACTGTGTCATCTAAGACAGTTTTCGGAATGTTGCTTCTAGCGAAGGTCACTTAAGCTCACTGGATAAAGAAATATGTGCCAGTAATACGAATTGAGCCTTCAACGCTATATCTGAAACTACATCACCATCACCACCAGAAATTATATCCTTGAGTTGTTGGTTTTGTGAAAATTTTAACCAATTCTAAATCATGCACAGATATTCCGTGATCTTGAAGTCAGCATGGCAAAAGTTTGCCTCATAAAAACGCAGAATAAGAAAGAAGAACATTCTCTGTAGTCAGTATGGGAGAGAAATAAATCTCGTCTTCCAGTTCGCCGAGAATCAAACGCAGGGCCGCTAGATTATAGCTATAAGTGATGCTACTCCAGCAACAGCTGTGGAAAACTGAAACTGTAAAATATGAAACAAATGAGCGACTATAACAAGAAATAGAGTCTACTGAAATGAAGCTTGAGGCGGTATCTTAGCAACAGAAAGGGTCTGCGTGAATTAAATGCATATTTGTAACGTATTTCGATGTTTATCTGGTCATTACTTCATAACGCAGCAGGAACCGCATCTCAGAGTTGCCACCGCCAATGTTTAACGACCGCCTCCCTGCTGAAACGCATTGTGCCTCCTCGCCTCTATGAACAAATTTCGAGAAGTGAATAAAGGGGCAGGCCTCACATGCGGAGATTCTCAATACCGACCCTTCAGGCTGGCCTTATTGTTCCGAAAACAGCGTGTATCTGATACTTTATTCAAATGTTCTTAGAGCTTTGTGTGTTGTCTGCTACTGATTGTGATTCGTAGACTAAATGCGGCAAATTAGCTAAAGACAGAGCCAAGATTTTATTAGTGAAAATCTTTAAAAATTTTCGTGAAAAATAATAAAATATATTATATTTCTGGTTTAAAAATATGACTGTAATTTCGTAATTATTTGTTTTACTATATAAAACACATACACAATTTTAGTTTTATTAGCAATAATCTTGTACACGGCATTGTGTTTACGACATTCATGGCGAAATAAGACTGTTAATAATAATAATAATAATAATAATAATAATAATAATAATAATAATGAATATGTTAGGAGAAATCCACAAACGATTAGGGAAAACACGGGAATTTTACTTGAAGCAAGTAAAGAGATAGGTTTGGAAGTAAATCCCGAAAAGATTAAGTATATGATTATGTCTCATGATGAGAATATTATACGAAATGGAAATATAAAAATTGGAAATTTATCTTTTGAAGAGGTAGAGAAGTTCAAAAATCTTGGAGCAACAGTAACAAATATAAATTATACTCGGGAGGAAATTAAACACAGAATAAATATGGGAAATGTTTGCTATTATTCGGTTGAGAAGCTTTTATCATACAGTCTGCTGTCAAAACATCTGAAAGATAGAATTTATAAAACAGTTATATTACCGGTTGTTCTTTATGGTTGTGAAACTTGGACTCTCACTTTGAGAGAGGAACATAGGTTAAGGGTGTTTGAGAATAAGGTGCTTAGGAAAATATTTGGGGTTAAGAGGGATGAAGTTTCAGGAGAATGGAAAAAGTTACACAACACAGAACTGCACGCATTGTATTCTTCACCTGACATAATTAGGAACATTAAATCCAGACGTTTGAGATGGGCAGGGCATGTAGCACGTATGAGCGAATCCAGAAATGCATATAGAGTGTTAGTTGGGAGGTCGGAGGGAAAAAGACCTTTTGGGGAGGCCGAGACGTAGATGGGAAGATAATATTAAAATGGATTTGAGGGAGGTGGGATATGATGATAGAGACTGGATTAATCTTGCTCAGGATAGGGACCAATGGCGGGCTTATGTGAGGGCGGCAATGAAGCTCCGAGTTCCTTAAAAGCCAGTAAGTAAGTAAGTAAGTAAGTAAGTAAGTAAGTAAGTAAGTAAGTAAGTAATAATAATAATAATAATAATAATAATAATAATAATAATAATAATAATAATAATAATAATAATAACAACAATAGACTACCTCTGTGGTATAGGGGTCAGCATGCTGGTTACGCGGAGACCCCGGGTTCGATTCCCGGTCGGGTTGAATTTCTTGGTTGAGGTTTTCAGGGTTTTCCCTCAACCGTAAGGCAAATGCCAGAAAATTCGGATCACAACATCCTTGGATATCACCGGCTTCATTCACCACCAAAATCGTGTTCATAACAAATCAGTAATGCATATACAGTCGCCATATAGTTCACAACAATAGAACCAGTCTCAACAATAGTACACAGGCCTTCGGATTTCACCCAAAAAGATTATCTCGCGATATGACCCGATATGTTAAAGCGAGTATAAATAACAGCAAAAAAATAAAAATAAGAAAATAAATTAATAATAATTTTATTATTATTAGGCCTATTATTATTATTATTATTATTATTATTATTATTATTATTATTATTATTTGTAAATCGACTGATCGAGGAGACGGCCTCCAGATATGGAGGGTAGCTGTGAATATATTGAATAAGCAGTCGCGGACAGCCGATGAGGGTGGTCCTCCAGCTTGGGGGTTGGGCGAAGGGCTAACAACCCATCACCGCAAAAAACAGCTTGTTACGAATCCTTCAAATAAGCCTCGGAATGGGACTGATTCTCTGGCACTACCACAGCGAAGGAATAATGCATATAGAGTGTTAGTTGGGAGGCCGGAGGGAAAAAGAGCTTTGGGGAGGCCGAGACGTAGATGAGAAGATAATAATATTAAAATAGATTTGAGGGAGGTGCGATATGATGATAGAGACTGGATTGATCTTGCTCAGGATAGGGACCAATGGCGGGCTTATGTGAGGTCGGGAATGAACCTCCGGGTTCTTTAAAAGGCAGTAAGTAAGTAAGTAAATAAGTAAGTAAGTAAGTAAGTAAGTAAGTAAATCGACCTTATTGTTTTAAATGGCCAATCATAAATGACTCTATAGGCCCGTATAGAGAATTAACAGGATTTCGAAATAATTTTCCTCACTATTATTTTGCAAGTCACATCTCTAGAATTAATATACATTTCTATAAAATAATTTTAAAGAACGTATTTTTTTCGTTTTAATTGCATAAATTAGTCACATTTATGGCTGCAGGCGACAACACTTAGTTTATTTCAAATATATTTTCTCAGGGAAATCCTTTGAGTGGTAAATACGATTGTTTGATTTGCTTTCAACTTTACACCATCAAACTAATAATATTATATCGCACATAATAGCCTATGTATTGATATAATGCATTGTATTTTTTTCCAAGTAAAATCTAAAGCAATTTTTGTGCAGAAACCCCTTGAGTTTGTACCAAATAACGGTCTTTTATGTTACAATGTAAGAATGGAGATTTATTAGTTCTCTACATGAAAAATTAGTTATTAAATAAAATTGTATATTTATTATGTTTAATGCTCTGTATATAGATCAATTTTAAATTATTAAGTTTATGTAAGTTTGTGAAACTATTAACAATAAATACTAAATACTAGTTCTCTATAGCTCTTTCTCGTTCTTATTTGAAGAAGTAAATGGTCAGATATGAAGTCATTATTAAGTGAAGCAATTTACTATCTGACAAACCGTTTATTTTCTCATATAGCATTAGTGAAGTGGTGACAATTTATTTTATCGTTGAAAGGCTTCAGTTAGTAGTAGATTACGAGATAAAATCACCACAATTATAGCCAAGGCCTTCTGAAATGAAGCTGAAGCTGTTGTATCTTAGCAACAAAAGACAAAGGAAAGTTGTTTTACATCGTTCTTACCATACAAAATTAGTAATACGAGATTGAAAACATTATTATCTATTGATTTATTTGTGTTTTTGTACTCGTTTATATAATTTTATTTGACTCCTACTTATTCGCTGTTTTTCCAATAAAAAGTCTGTCATAGGTTTCCTTGCAGAGCCTAACTAAAGACGGACGATTTTACTGATTTCATAATCCGTGGTACTTCAGATTGTTTCGTGTTTCGAACATAGTATTCCATTTTTTTTTAATTACGATCGATTTAAAAAATATTGTATTATTTTGTTAAGCTTTCGCGAACAAGAAAGTTTGCCTGTTATAATTCTGAGAAGATTTTGTCGATAAAGTTGCTGAAATTGTGGCCAACTGCGAGAAATTCATTCCCGCAATGATCAATATCATAACGATATTTCCCTTCAACTAAAACTCCTGTACGGAAGTAAGTTTCAAGAATAAATTTGTAATGATCTATTGTAACACTCATTTTGCCCTTAAGAAAATAATAGTTAAAAAAATAAATTACAATACATTATAATAATACCATTGATGATATTTACTTTTTGATTTCTGTACACTGCTGTAATCATTTGTTGACAAAACAAAAGAACAGTACCCAGTGTCAACAAGAGACATGGCCTACATTTTTATCAGTGCCTTAAGAATTGCACTCGCTCTTTGATGGTGACCTCATGGATATAATACCATAAGTCCCATTGAAAACTGATATTTATTGTAGTCTTATTGATTAGTTCTGTGGGTTTAATTTTCATCACCATGTTACAGCCTGTAATGATATCAGGAGACTTCAATAATTTCGTGTTTTACTATTTAATATGTTATTACTTCTGCAACCCGACAATCCACTAACTTTAAAGGTAGGCCTACACTAACTAATGGAGAAATACATTATTTATAGGTCTGTTTTCTTTCAATCCAGCATTAATGTTATTAATATGTGCCGGGTTGCATTTAAAATTCTGGAGGGAGAGGAAAAAAAGAGGAATTATATTTCAAATATTCAGAAATGGAAACATGTAGGACTATAGGTACTAACTCCGAATTATTTTTTGTTATTATCAATTTATTACGGCTCCGGGCTGCAGGACTCCACTGGCCTTGGCCGAGTAATACAGATGATCTCAGATTATTATTTATCAGATCTAAGTAAGTCTTACTGAAAGTCATGAGCAACACATTGCTATAATTTCAACAATGTAACAAAAATGATTATATGATCATAATCTACAGACTTTACACTATGTTTTGACTTATTGTGACGTCATTAACTTCTATTATGTGGCCACAGGCAATCTTTGCAAAATGTTCGACAACGCTGTGACATTTAATAGGCCACTATTTATTAGATCAATTTCAACAATGTAACAAAAATAATTATATGATCATAATCTACAGACTTTACACTATGTTTTGACTTATTGTGACGTCATTAACTTCTATTATGTGGCCACAGGAAATGTTTGCAAAATGTTCGACAACGATGTGACATTTAATAGGCCACTATTTATTAGACCAGTTTCAACAATGTAACAAAAATAATTATATGATCATAATCTACAGACTTTACACTATGTTTTGACTTATTGTGACGTCATTAACTTCTATTATGTGGCCACAGGCAATCTTTGCAAAATGTTCGACAACGCTGTGACATTTAATAGGCCACTATTTATTAGATCAATTTCAACAATGTAACAAAAATAATTATATGATCATAATCTACAGACTTTACACTATGTATTGACTTATTGTGACGTCATTAACTTCTATTATGTGGCCACAGGAAATCTTTGCAAAATGTTCGACAACGATGTGACATTTAATAGGCCACTAGTTATTAGATCAATTTCAACAATGTAACAAAAATGATTATGTGATCATAATCTACAGACTTTACACTATGTATTGACTTATTGTGACGTCATTAACTTCTATTATGTGGCCACAGGAAATGTTTGCAAAATGTTCGACAACGATGTGACATTTAATAGGCCACTATTTATTAGACCAATTTCAACAATGTAACAAAAATGATTATATGATCATAATCTACAGACTTTACACTATGTATTGACTTATTGTGACGTCATTAACTTCTATTATGTGGCCACAGGAAATGTTTGCAAAATGTTCGACAACGATGTGTCATTTAATAGGCCACTAGTTATTAGACCAATTTCAACAATGTAACAAAAATGATTATATGATCATAATCTACAGACTTTACACTATGTATTGACTTATTGTGACGTCATTAACTTCTATTATGTGACCACAGGAAACGTTTGAAAAATGTTCGACAACGATGTGACATTTAATAGGCCACTATTTATTAGATCAATTTCAACAATGTAACAAAAATGATTATATGATCATAATCTACAGACTTTACACTATGTATTGACATATTGTGACGACATTAACTTCTATCATGTGGTCACAGGAAATGTTTGCAAAATGTTCGACAATGATGTGAAATTTAATAGGCCACTATTTATTACATCGTTAACCAAGCATCTTTGGATTTCATAAGTCCAAATTTTAACGGCTACTCGTATGACACTTGGCTTCAATTAAAGCTTAAAACTGTATAATAAATTCACTTCTGAATACTATAATTCAGATAATATAAGAACAGTCAAAATTAAACTTACAATTAAAGAAGTTATTAAGAATAATTAACAATGACAATGATGGTTCGTTTCGACGGAGTGTTGTCATTAAATTCCTTGTTAAAGAAGAAAAATCTGCTGCTGAAATTCAGCTCAGACTTCAGCGTGCATACGGAGATGTGTGCATGGGCGCCAGCAGTTAGGAGCTGGATGAAATATTTCGAAGATGGGATCACGAGCATCCAAGATGAGCCTCGTAGCGGTCGCCCTCGAACTGCCTCCACGGAACGCAACAAAGAAAAAGTTGATGAGTTCTGGGATGCGTTTTGGTTGAATTTCTTGAACCTGGACAGACCATAAATGCTGTCCGCTATATTCAGATAGTTTTGAAGCTCCGTCGTGCATTGCGCGAGAAACGCCCTGGAAAGAAGATCATCCTGCAACACGATAACGCGTAGCGTCACACTGATCGTGTCACCGTGGAAAAAATCAGAACATTTGGGTAGGAAACTGTTCCGCAATCTACCTACAGTCCCGACTTGGCACTCTCCGACTACCATCTTTTCGGTTCTGTGAAGGGGCAACTGCGCGGCCAACGCTACGAGACGTTGGCGGACATCCGGAAAGCAGTGCGTCAGTGTCTTCGGGAAGATGAAACGGACTTCTACAGCAGTGATGTCAACTGATGCCCATAGGAGCAAGCGCGCGCTTTAGAGCCCAGGAACCTGAGCGCTTTACAGCGGAAAGGAAAGAGACAGACGAAAGAAGTAGTATATGCCGCTTGGTCGAGCTATATTCAGGGATGGCCAGCACTGATTCAATGGATAAAGAGAAGAGAACTTATTAAAACTGTATCCATGTTAATTTTTAGATTTGTCTGAGAAGTATAAGTGCTTTAAAGAATATAAGTTTTAATTTTAATGCTCATTTTTTACAAGTTTGCTTTTTTATTCAAAAGAAATATTTTCTCAACTTTTTTTTTTACAGAAAAGTGAAATTTTCAGATACGTTTCTTTAGTAGCCTTACAGGTACTAAAACAATGTTTTCGTAAATCTAATATATCGTAAATACGTATTACTGAAGATAGTGTATTAAAATGTTTGAAAATATTCGCATGAAAAATGTTTGTAAGGAAATGAATTAACAAAGCAAGTACTGTTACGTCACAAACAAAAGATATGTGCCTATGTGTTGGTAAAACGTCAGCTTTATAGCTTCAGCAGATTTCGAGATAATTTTTAATAGTTTGATAACAGAAAGTTGCGCACCAATATCACCTAAAAGCATAATCCGATAAGAGTTTTATTATGTAATATTAGTTACAGTTAAAACATATACCGTACCTAGGCAACTTTGCTTTGTACTATAATATTGTTTTGATTACTTTTATAAGGCTAAAGATACCATCAATATCAATTCCAACTAATCATGTCATATTCAGTGTCTTTCTTTGGGATAACATTTTCTTTATGTTTAATTCACTTAATACAGTATAGTTGTAGTTATTATGGAATTTGTGTGAATATTCCTTCTTTACTCTTTATTATGTTATTAACGTTTAAAACACAACTGCAATGTTAGGCTAAGAAATAGGTGTTGGTACTTTTGTTTTGCAGACAATATAGAAAATAACAAACAGAAAGAAGCCATATAAAAATAACGACATAAAATTTCACGTTCCGTTTGAAGTTTGTGCACCACTGTTTTCTTAATCCAACAGACTGCTTATTCCCCCTAGCATACCCAGCTCTTAATGCCCGCGCACGACGTCAAGGTCAGAAAAATGCGCTTGCTTTGACATCGCTGTTCTACAGCAAAGGAATTTTCAAACTTAGGGAACGGGAAGAAATGGATAGTGTATTGAAAAATGACAGAAAAATCTGTAGATTAAGATGATGTATCTAGTTTGTTTAAAAAATAAAAATTAAGATTTATGAGAATGGGTTGCTCATGACTTTCAGTATGACCCTCGTATAACATATAGGTCTAGGTCTATACGTAGGCCTATATAAAATTAAAATTTATTCAAAACTAGCCGTACCCGTGCGCTCCTCTGTACCTGTTAGAAATAAATATAAAGTAATTACATAATTAAAATAGGACGTTTGATCCAGGGAACATTCGTGTTTGATAGAAGGATAAATCGTTTATTGTGTTACTTAATTTAAATTGTATTTAAAAAATTAAAATGCGATCATTTTGGTCCAGAGAGAAATTATTTGATGCAATGACAATTCCTTTAACATGTTTCTTAATTGTTATTACATGCAACCATAGTTTAATGTAGATTGACATATCATTTAGTTTTAATGTGTATACTTTATATTACTTGCTATATGTTTCAGAAGTTAGTCATAACATTGTAGAATTATGTCCATCTAGAGAAACTACACTTTCCAATGATGAAATAATAATTAAACAATTAATTAGCTTCCGATATTACTTCATACAAACACAGAAAATTCTCTTAGGCTATTTTAATAGCCTTCGATTGTTGTTGTCCAAGGCCCCTTATAGACGAAGTCATTTGTTTTTATTTCAGTACAGAACCTTAGATGGCGTTGTTATTTTAATTTTAAAACTAATTTATCTCATTAAATATCTGTCCTATCAAAATGTTGTGTAGAGTAAAACTTATCGAAAATTATTTTTAAAGAAACATTTGTTATGTAATATTTTTCACAAAAATCAATAATAAGCGAGATATTTCGATTTATTTAATTCAGGCCCTGTTATAACCCCCCTCTTAAATAATGTATTTTGAATGCCATATAGCCTAAAATCTAAGTTACAACGAACTTAATTTATATTCCAATTTTCGTATAAATCGGTTCAGCCATTATCGCGTGAAAAGGTAACAGACAGACAGACAGACAAACAAAAATTTCAAAAAAGCGATTTTCGATTTCAGGATGGTTAATTATACATGTTAACACCAATTATTTTTGGAAAATCGAAAATTACCAGAAAAATTTTGGTTACAGATTTATTATTAGTATAGATTCAAGCACAGAACTAGGAATAGCTACTTTTTTCTTTTATCGCACAGTTAACAGTAAAACATTTATGCCCCTACAACACTAATAGTTCTTCACATTCAGTGCGATCTAACACGGTTTTATTAGTGCAGCAAACGGCAGAAATGAGGAAGAACAAGACAATTCTGACTTGTCCGCGATAGGCACAGTACTCGGTTTAAATATGCAGCTACTGACTGTGTGACTAGTGCCAAGTGATAGGGGATTGACAGAGACCGCTTTTGTCTTTATTTAGAAATGAAATTACTGAAAGTTTACTATTTTCAGTTACGTCCGTCGGGGGCTTCGACAACTCTGTGACAGAAATCACTTCGTGGAAGTTGCGTATTTCAGAGCTTCTGTTGGACATTGGAAGTTTCAGTTTCGTACAGAGTTGTAAACTCTTCACAGTTTAACTTAGTTAAACAACAACAACAACAACAATAATAATAATAATAATAATAATAATAATAATAATAATAATAATAATAATGATAATCCAAAAACGATTAGGGAAAACACGCAAATTTTACTTTAAGCAAGTAAAGGAATAGGTTTGAAAGTAAACCCCGAAAAGACAAAGTATATGATTATGTCTCGTGACCAGAATATAGTACGAAATGGAAATATAAAATTTGGAGATTTACCCTTCGAAAAGGTGGAAAAATTAAAATATCTTGGAGCAACAGTAACAAATATAAATGACACTCGGGAAGAAATTAAACGCAGAATAAATATGGGAAATACCTGCTATTATTCGTTTGAGAAGCTTTTGTCATATAGTCTGCTGTCAAAAAATCTGAAAGTTAGAATTTATAAAACAGTTATATTACCGGTTGTTCTGTATGGTTGTGAAACTTGGACTCTCATTCTGATAGAGGAACAGAGATTAAGGGTGTTTCAGAATAAAGTTTTTAGGAAAATATTTGGGGCTAAAAGGGATGTAGTTACAGGAGAATGGAGAAAGTTACACAACGCAGAACTGCACGCATTGTATTCTTCACTGACATAATTAAGAACATTAAATCCAGACGTTTGAGATGGGCAGGGCATGTAGCACGTATAGGCGAATCCAGAAATGCATATAGAGTGTTAGTTGGGACGCCGGAGGAAAAAAGATCTTTGGGGAGGCCGAGACGTAGATGTGAGGACAATATTAAAATGGATTTGAGGGAGGTGGGATATGATGGTAGAGACTGGAATAATCTTGCACAGGATAGGGACCGATGGCGGGCTTATGTGAGGGCGGCAATGAACCTGGTGAAGGTATTTTTTATATGCAGAAGAAACCGTATACAAATAACCTGCAGGCAGAGAGGTGGCAACCCCACCCCCAAGCTTTCGTGGCGATAAGCGATAACTCGTCCATGGTAGAACTTTGTTACTTGTAATTCACAAGGTAATCTCAATTCAATAATAATAATAGTAATAATAATAATAATAATAATAATAATAATAATAATAATAATAATAAAAACTTCAGGAATTTGGTCCCTTGAATTTTTTTCGAATATAGAATTGAAAGTACAACTTCAGTATTTAAAATGGAGTTAATGGATATTGTAGTTGTAAATAATAATATCTTTATTAGTCTAGTATTATTATTTATTTTTGTTACTATTGAATAAATATACAAAATTGGTACAATTAGGCCTATAGGATTCTGCGTGATTTAGTATCGAGATGTTTCTTATTTTTCACAGAAATTCAAAGTTGCGAAATATCGTTGAACATTCCGAATGTCCTGGTTGCTGTCGGAGCATGAATGACACAAGAAATTTAGATTTTATACAATTAGGCCTACCTGAAATTATAAACATTAATAGACACAATGGAATTTGTTTTCCGAAATTTTGTACATTTTACAGAATCTTAAATTTGCTTTAATGTCAACTTGTATACAGAAATAAAAATATTTTCATAACATAAAATTCCAACAACAATAATAAGAAAACATCGTAATTTAAATTGAATTTAATATTCGCTGCGAGTCAAGTTGGCATATACATAGAAAATATTACTTCTAGAAGCGTTGTATAGCATAAATAACAATAACACACAAAAAAAGTATCAACAACGGAAAGGAACTGACCAAGAATCTTCTCTAAATGGGTTTTAAGAATCCACGAATTCCTTCCGCCATGTTGTATCGTTCTTGTCTGTGTATAAAACCTGAATAGACGAAGATCGTTACACGTCTATAGGCTATACCGTATTTCTGTATCTTTCTGCGATGTTCGCGTTGCATTTGTTGTCTCTTCAATTGTTTCAAGAAATCCGTACAACTTAATGGTTGCCATTTGTTTTAATTTTGTCTGTTAATATCTGAAGATTCTGTAAAGCAACTTGTAAGTAAATGGAACTTAATTTGCGGTATTTTTTTTATCAGTTTCGTGATGTCATTGTAGATAGCTGACGTATTTTACAATAATACATTGAATTTAAAAAGTTGTAAGGATATGAGGGAATCGCAATCATTGCTCATAATGTCTATACAGGTATCGGAGGAATGCACGTAGAATAAAACATAGGCCTAGGCTAAATACAATTTGTTGTAAGATTTAATTTTCACAACCATACAGAACAACCGGTAATACTCGTATAACTGTTTTATAAATTCTAACTTTCAGATTTTTTGACACCAGACTAAATGGCAAAAGATTCTCAACCGAATCATGACACGCATTTCTCATATTTATTCTGTGTTTAATTTCCTCCCGAGTGTCATTTATATTTGTTACTGTTGCTCCAATATATTTGAATTTTTTCACCTCTTCGAAGGGTAAATCTACAATTTTTATATTTCCATTTCGTACAATATTCTGGTCACGAGACATAATCATATACTTTGTCTTTTCGGGGTTTACTTCCATACCTATCGCTTTACTTGCTTCCAGTAAAATTCCCATGTTTTCCCTAATCGTTTGTGAATTTTCTCCTAACATATTCACGTCATCCGCATAGACAAGAAGCTGATGTAACCCGTTGAATTCCAAACCCTCTCTGTCATCCTGAACTTTCCTAATGGCATATTCTTGAGCGAAGTTAAAAAGTAAAGGTGATAGTGCATCTCCTTGCTTTAGCCCACAGTGAATTGGAAAAGCATCAGATAGAAACTGACCTATACGGACTCTGCTGTAAGTTTCATCGAGACACATTTTAATTAATCGAACTAGTTTCTTGGGAATACCAAAGTCAATAAGAATATCATATAAAACTTCTCTCTTAAACCGAGTCATATGCCGTTTAGAAATCTCTGAATTACTATTGTACTATGTCCTTATACTCCCATTTTTTCACCAATATCAATGATGATAATAATAATAATAATAATAATAATGATTAGTATTATTGTTACTATTATTATTATTTTAACTTTTTCTTTTAGCATCATTCTTTGCATATTATGCTTTACTGTGACCTAGGAACGGTGATTATGTTATTGGAAATATATTTTAATGTAAAATGATTCTTCCTTCATCATTATCGTTATCATCATTAACATCATCAACCAACATGTCTCAGATCTTTTGTAAGTAATATTGAAGATCGTGTGTTAATTTTGTTTTTGCATGTCCATCGTTCTTCCGCCATTTCGATTAGGCCTAATGTTTTCATAGGTTAATAAAAGAAATTCTGAGGCTGTGAAGTTTTTAATTGAATATTTTTCCGGAAGTAGGCCTATAAGTTTTCGGCATCCGTAATACCATGCCGTCTGACTATGGATGGCGATTTTCATAAAACTACTAGACGGATTTTGCGAACATTCAGTAGACTATCTACCAAGGAATGATGATATAGTGTGATACATTTTTTTTTTGGATATAAGACATAGGAAGACCACCTCTGCGGTGTAGAGGTCAGTATGCTGGTCTCTTATGCAGAAGGCCCGGGTTCGATTCCCGGTCGGGTTGAATTCCCTGGTTGAGGTTTTTCAGGTTTTTTCCTCAACTGTAAGGCAAATGCTAGGAAATTCGGGCCACAACATCCCCATACATTACAGACGCCATCTAGTTCACAATAATAGAACCAGTACTCAACAATACTACACAGGTCTTTGGATTTCACTTAAAAGGTTAACTCGCTATATGATCAGAGACGTTAAAGCGAATATAAATAACAGCAAAAAAAAGTACATAGGGAATTAACGTTGCCATAAGAAAACGACGTGTAAAAATGAGGAAATAACTTTATCAGTGGACCGTATTTAGAAATTAGCAGGCTTTGACAATTTGTTAAACGAAAAGAACATCATGTATGGTTGCTAAGTCAAAGCCTGATTCTCTCTTGTTTTATTGTCAACGCCTTCTTCATTGTTTTTATTCATATGTTTCTTATAAAATATTAGTAATTATTTTAGGTGTTTATTGTAAATTATAAACATAAAATGACGCTCCATTTTACGATTTTTCAGTGATTTTCATCGTAATATTTCGTACTAAGTTACGTGGAATGAATTGGCAAATGGAACCGATTACTTAATATCAACTCGAAAATGTTCATCTAAGAGAAATTACAAAGTATCTACAAATTTAAGGTATTTGGGTAAAGCGAGATGTCATAAAATTGAGGTTTTAAATAAAATATGAGAGTTAAACTTCAAATCATTATTGCAAATAATTTTCTACACACATAAAACTCATAAAAATGCTGATATTATTTTATTTTTTCAAACCCACTTGTACAATTTAACTTGTGTATTTACTTGGAGAACAAAACTCCATTTACACAAAAAAATGACGTAATTCCCGTTACCCGAACATCATCAAAATTATTTATAGGCCTACCTACTTCATATTGAAACTTCTGAAGTTTTGTAAACTCGAGGCATTTAACATCTCATATAATAATATAGCCTATTATTACGATACAAGGTTGGAATTGCGTTTTATAAAATCGAGGAAAAGTTTGAAAAACGAGCAGAGCAATTCACAAACGTGTATTGTACAACATTTTTTGCACGATCATATTTATAAAATTACAAATAAAATATTTTTTTCATTGAAAATTTAGAGCAATGTTATTCCAAAGCCTTCGCAAAACTGTACTGTAATGGTAACTAAGTAACAATAAGTGCACTGTAATGGATCTATTTCAGTATAGTTTTATCACAGTCTAGTATATACAGTCACGAAGCTCAATACGTAGTAAATATGCATCCATAGATAGTTGCTAACCACTAGGATCGCTACTATCGCCTCATTACAAACAATGCGACATAGTACCTGCACAGTCTATTGTTCCTAGTGCCCTCAAAACTCAAGCTTTGTGACTGTATATACTAGACTGTGGTTTTATATTATGACTTATGAAGAATTGTTTCCATGGCAACAAATTTCTGTGTGGGGATTTTAACTTTCAAGGGCTAAAAACAATATTATCTGGAAATACAAGAAAAAAACGCGATCGTGCAAAAACCTATTTGCTACGCATTATTGCAGCAACATCTTAAAGATTTATAGTTAAAAGAAAATAATCTCAAAATGCCGCTTACAAATTTTATCATTCACATCTCTTTTAAATCCTTATTAAAATTACGAGTAACTAATGTTACGTATGATTACAATATAGTCTACACATACCTAGCTATTTTGTATATTTGTATACAATTAATTGCATAAATATAACAATTTTAAACCGTACAATTATTAAAGAAGTTATGTAGAGCCAATGTTAATTTTTATAGAGCGTGCCTTTTTTTGTAGAATTCAGAAAATGATACTTGATATTTTGCCGTGTGACGTCTATATTCGGCCTACACTAGTACAAAAAATGAAAGGACTTTGTGGAACAGAAATTCTACTTCGGTTGCCATGGTAATTTTTATGTCTCATCCGATGAACTAAGTGAAACAGTCCATTACTATATTCAAGGAGAGACCGCCTGTATACATAACCTACTTGGAAGAGTTGATTGTAATCCATGGGGGAGTGGCAATATATTAAAAAAAATATTGTAATTCAGTTGTGCTTTGACAGACGCGTGCACAATGCATGCGTAACTATAAAAAGTTCATACAAAGTTGGCATTACTCACATACAGATGGATAAGAAAGTTTTTAATTCTCCTCCTATTATTATTATTATTATTATTATTATTATTATTATTATTATTATTATTATTATTATTATTATCATTACTATTATTATTATTATTATTATTATTATTATTATTATTATTATTATTATTATTATTATTGGAGGACTGATTGTTATTCCTTCATTAGACACTTTCAAATCTTACAGAAATTTGTGTCCTATTCATTTATCCCAATTCCATTATATCCTAATTTTTGTATAGACGTAAGTTGGACGCAATCAGATTTGCTTTAACTACCCAGTCAATTTTTATTTGGGTGAATATATTGTTTCTATTTATAAATTTATTTTGAATAATAATAAATTTCCCAGGGAATACACAAGCTAAATTCTACAAGTGAGTGTGCAAAAACAAATGAATACTAGCATTTGATGCGTTTTATTTGTGTAGAAAGTGATTTGCAATGAGGGTCCGATATTTAATTTTCATTCCACTCCAAACTCATTTTATGACTGATCTCCCTTTACCCGAACACCATCGAATAAATTGTAAACCGTTATAATAATTCGTAACACGAGAGAGAAACTGAATTTTTACGAAACGCGTAAGTTGTATGAGAAATGTACACGTGTTACCTTGGTGATATATTTTTTTTAATTCTACAGTCATTTTTCTTCTATCCGTAAAAATTTATTGAAACTAGCCGAACACCATCGAATTGTAATCCATTATAATCATTCGTAACATGAGAGCGAAACTGAATTTTTACGAAACGCGTAAATTGTATGAGAAATATACGTGTTACCTTGGTCATAGTTTTTTTTTAATTCTACAGTTATTTTTCTTTTATCCGTAAGAATTTATTGAAACTAGTCTTGTTTCATTTGTCTATATTTTTTCTCAATCTGTTTGTGTTTATTTGCGTACTAATGCCTGTAACAGCGGCGTGTTCAGATAGGGGGCATTGCCACTCAATCCCTCTCAAAGATTTGAGAAGTCTTTCCGCTTTCTCTTTCAAAGGATATCTGCCTACGAAGAGCGAACAGAAACACGAGGTCTTCGGGGAAAATAATGATTATCTTTAGGCCTATAAGAAAGAATCTTAGAATTTTAGCCTCTTCTCCTTAGCAAGATAGCCTACATGGAATAAACTATTGGTATTAGTTACATGATTAACTCATACAAAGGCCTATTGATTTGGTTTCATTTCGCTAACTTTCATTACAGTAATGTTCAAGTATTCACCGTGAAAATCACTGATAGCGCATGCACTGCTGACCAGTTTTCCCGACTTCGACTCCCGGTGTCATTAACGAAGGAATTTATTTCCATACCACGATAATGGGTGTGTGTATCTTGTCTTTCTGATCACGGAAACTTCTTCGGAAGTAGGCGAGGACCCCAAAATGGCTGTAGGATCTTTAAAAATAGCAATTCAGATCTTAGTTTTCACTGAGCAAGAAAACATTCACAATTACATAAACAATTATTCGTTTACTAGCCGTACCCGTGCGCTCCGCTGCACCCGTTAGAAATAAATATAAAGTAATTACATAATTAAAATAGGACATTTGATCCAGGGAACATTTGTGTTTGATAGAAGGATAAATCGTTTAATATGTTACTTAATTTAAATTGCATCCAAATAATTAAAATGCGATCATTTTGGTCCAGAGACCACTCATTGGTGCAATGACAATTCCTTTAACATGTTTCTAATTTTTATTACATGCAACCATAGTTTAATTAACATTGACATCATTTAGATTTAATGTGTATACTATATTTTACTTGTTATAGGTTTCCATTGAATTATGGTAATAACTTAATTTTAACCCTTGTTTTCTACGTATTCAGTAAATGGCGTTTGGCCCTCTATGGTTCTGAACCCTTCAAATAACTTAAATTATATTATATAATATTACATATTACATTATGTTATATTATTATATTATATTATATTATATTACATTATATTATATCAGAAGTTACTGTCATAACATTATAGCATTATGTCCATATAGAGAAACTACACTTTCCAATGGTGAAATAATAATTAATTATTCAAATCGGTTAATTTAGCTTGCGATATTACTTCATAAAAACACAGAAACATTCTCTGTAGGCCATCTTTCATAGCTTTCGATTGTTGCTGTCCAAGGCCCCTTATAGACGAAGTCATTTGTTTTTTATTTTATTATACGGCCTTAGATGGCAGTTATTTTAATTTTAAAACTCATTTATCTCATTAAATATCAGTCCTATCAAAATTTTTCAAGGAATAAAACTTATCGGAAATTATTTTTAAAGAAACTTTTGTTATGTAACTTTTTCATGAAAATCAATAATACGCGAGATATTTCGATTTATTTAATTCAGGCCCCCTTATAACCCCCCTTTTAAATAATGTATTTTGAATGCCATATAGCCTAAAATCTAAGTTACAACGAACATAATTTATATTCCAATTTCCATCGAAATCCGTTCATCCATTATCGCGTGAAAAGGTAACAAACATACAGACAGACAGACATACAAACAAAAATTTCAAAAAAGCGATTTTCGGTTTCAGGGTGGTTAATTATATATGTTAGGACCAATTTTTGGAAAATCGAAAATTACCAGAAAAATTTCGGTTACAGATTTATTATTAGTATAGATGTATCTTATAACCCTCCATGTTTCTTAACCTGTATCCACGCCTATAGTCCTTAGAGTTCTGACATTTTTAGAGTACACGGTAGGATTCTCTTATGTGGCATTCTATCAGTTTGACTCCAAACCTGCAACTAGGTGGACGCATATTATGACATTGAAAGCGGTCAAGTTTCTGGAAAGGACCATTGCCTAATAGAGACGTGGACACTCGCTATAGTTTTAGTGTTAAAAAAGAGTAAAATAGAAGGAAAACGCGATATCTGGCGGCAAAAACTGGAGCTATCTGGTCTAACAGTAGTAAAGGATTTGATGATAATGCAAATGTTTGAAGACTTTTCTGCCAGATCTCGCTTTGGCATAGGCCTACAGTTTTGTGTTGAAATTTAAAACAGTTTTTATTCTCTTTCGCATTGTTGTCCAAGTCCTGCGTACCTAGGAGACAATGGCGGGATTCGAATCTATTTATCTGGCTTCTTTACAACATTAGACATATCCAAAATTTAGGTCTCTTTTTTCTTGAATTTTTGTATACAAGCCTAAGCGAAATTTGGACTCAAGATGTGTGATTAAACCGACTTTTAGCCATGAAACTTAAAAAAAAAAAACACGTATATTACCCCAAAACTTTTTAACATGCTAAATATTTTCAAACGCCTTACAGACTACAATATGAACCCGTAAGTTTAGGACTATTAAGTCCTATATAGAGTGTTTGTTGGGAGGTCGGAGGCAAAAATATCTCTAGGGAGGCCGAAAAGTAGATGTGAGGATAATTAGAATAATAGTAGGTGCCAAATCTAGGGAATCGTGTAGGACTATTTTCAAAAAACTACAAATAATGCCCATGGCTTGTCAGTATATCTTTTCATTAATAATCTTCCTCGTATGTAATCGTGAAAACTTTGTAACTAATTCAACAGTTCATAGCATAAATACACGTCAAAAAATGACTTTCATACTCCATCGGCAAGTCTATCGTGCTATCAAAAAGGAGTGCGTTATATGGCAGTAAAATTTTTAATAGCCTTCCTATCGATATAAAAAATGAAACTCAAAACATAAAATTATTTAGGGCCAAATATCTTATAATTTCTCATGCCTTCTGTTCTGTAGGTGAATTCATGTCATTCAATAACACTTCACGAAATTGATACTAAAACTTTGTGTTGTACTAGTAGACTATATTGTAAATCTCTTCTGTATATATTTCATCTAGACTGTGACTATAAATTAAGATTTTATAATAGTATTAAGTTTTTTGACTTGTTCCATACTCTAGCTGTAAGCATGTATGAATACCATGGACTGTTAATAAATACAATACAATACAATACAATACAATATGAAAATGGATTTGAGGGAGGTGGGATATGATGGTAGAGACTGGATTAATCTTGCCCAGGATAGGGATCGATGGCGGGCTTATGTGAGGGCGGCAATGAACCTCCGGATTCCTTAAAACCCATTTGTAAGTAAGTAAGTAAGTTTATGAAGTATTAATGGCTGAAAATTCGTCATTGTGTGCTATAAAACAGTGATTGTCAACCAGTGGCCGCTGTCCTCTGAGGTCCGAAGAGCACTTAATAGGGGACCGCGAAGAAATAGCCTATAATAATAATAATAATAATAATAATAATAATAATAATAATAATAATAATAATAATAATAATAATAATTTTTAAAAGTTATTGTGGAGTCGCACTAAAGTAATATGAGGAAAGATGGCCTCATTATTAAAAGATCGAGAAACACTGTAGAATATATTATCATACAGAAGGTAGATTATAATAGAAGTAGGCTATAGACCTAAATGGGCTATAGAGAGAAATGCAGCGTTTTGAACTGCCATGAGCTAGTGATTTATCCGACGCCCAAGCGTATAGAAAGTGTCAACCTCTCAATTTACGCGTTTTGATCGAATTTGTAAATTGGTGCCTGTTTTCCATTTCATTTAATACGAAACATGAACGCCCATAACAACAGAGATGTCATTAAAATATTGGCTTTCGCTCTACATTACGGAATTATTTATAGACTACAATGACGAGCGTTACACTTATTGTTATGGCAGCGATCGATAGCAGTGTGTGAGCTTTCCATAAGAACTGGACGTAATATAGTTTTTTATCTTTATTACATCACAAAGCGGGAATACATCGAGAATATGTGGTAAGAACATAGGAAAGTGTTCTTCATAATAGACTTCGGTATAATTCTTATATAAACCAATTCTTTTGTTATAGGAACGTTAATCGCTTAGCAACCAACGCGCAGAAGCGATATGAAAAAGCGTGAGGCAATTGTTTCTATATAGCCTATTAATAAATTTAATATTTTAAAGATAAGTGTAACTTCTGGTGTAATTGAAATGATGGAGCTTTCAGCTCCAAATTTAAAGATTCGGAATCGATTCCCGGTAACGAAATATAAATTTATGTTCAACTCCCATTGGAGCTGAGCGTAATACCAGTTTGTCTTAGCGGAGATCTCGCGCTGTATTGATGATTCAGTCAAAATGTCCGGCGACTTATTGATGTGAAAGTTTGGCTTGTAATTATTATCAAAAAAGAATATGCAAAATGACAAATTCTTGAAGCTACATGGTGATGAAATGCCAGTGTACAATCAGTTTTGTATTTAGGAACTTTGAGACGCTAAAATTATTGCTGTTTTTATTTACAAATTTGGTAATAAAAGGTCTTGGGATTAGATTTGAAACAAGCGAAATTAAGTTTTCGGCAAGATTTGCGTTGTATAAAAAGCTAGATCAGAAATATAAGAATGAATTACAGTAGAACCTCTATTATCCATGGTAATTAAAGGGGTGGGGTGAACGGTTAATCGAAAAAATCGGATAATCCGTAACATAAAAAGTTTTCATAAACTAAGTACATAATATTTTCGTAATTTCCTTCATGGTCTTTTCTCTTAATACGCTAGGTAGTGGATCAGAAGCTCACTAATTTGTCTGTTTTTTTACAATTCATGTTCGATTTTCCGATAAGTCAGCTATTAAATCATTATTTATTGTACTTAAGTCTGGTTTTCAACGACGGATTTTTAATGGTCAAGGAAACTCCTTGTGACGACTGTCTGTGGAAAGATAGGAATATTAGAGGTCTCATGTTGTAGATTTACAAATATTATACAGTTTATATTTTGTTTTCCATTAGCCTAAATCGCGCCCAGTTGTAATTCCTATCTCGTATTGTGATGTGAGATGAACCACATTTTCTCTTTTCCTAAACCACTCAATTACTTTCACTTTTTTCCATAGTACAACATGTTTTCTTTTGACACTTGTAGAAGACATTTTACACAGAAATTAAACAGTACGGCCACTCGAAGAGTAGACCATAATGCGTAAGGGTAAAGATTTGTAAAAAAAAAACAATATGTAGACAAATTCGTACTAATATAATGTACAGTACTTCATATTTTTTTCTGCGAGAGAGAAAGACAGTCTGATAATCCACCAATCGGTTAATAGGGTGACGGATAATCGGGGTTTTACTGTATGATAACTAATAATAATATTGACACAAAGTTTGAAGATAATCCACAAAAAAAGATTACAAATTATATAAATAATGCGCCATTAAAGAATACACTACCGATTATTCATATAGCTAAAGTAAAAAGACAAATTGAAAGACATGTAGACTAAAAGACGGACAATTCAACTTAAAAACAAGACAACACTGTCTAATGTTAATAAAATGAGAATAATTGAAGTGTGAAATATGCAAAAGAGCTTAAGTTCCAAGTCTCAATTAAAAAAAAAATGGCACTTGAGTCCTTTTGCAAATTTCACTTTTCAAATATTGCCCTATTATTTCTATGTTGTTACTGAAATATTTATTAGAATACAGTAATTTAAGCCTTGCAACATGCTTAAATCGGTGCAAAAATTTTTTGGTTTTTATATCGTTCCCTAGAGGCACAAACATCAAACATTTTGGAACTGCATATAGGGTCTGTTATCGGGGAAGAGAATTGGATACGTTTGCAAGATCATCCATGATATTGGACCCGATACGCTGCTCCGAAACGTTGGACGACGCCTACAATACGGTATAAAAACAAAAAAATCTCGCACTATTCAAATACTATTTTAATTCGACGATGTTAATTTTTATAAGATATTTTAGGGCTGCATTATAAACAAATAATTACGACGAAAAAAATTAAACACCTTAGAAATGTTAAAGTAGTCCTACGCAACAGAATAACTTAGATCGAATAGGAAAATAAAGTAGGCTATAGGAAACTGAAGAATTATATTAAGGAGACAAACTAAATCGATGAACAAAGGGGAAAATTACAAAAAATGTACAATAGAATGTAAAGAGTAAGATTTCTTAAGAACTAACCTATATCGGCAACTCAGAAAACAATAGGTAAACTAAAATGTAGCAGATCTCAAAATGTTTTCATTACAAGTCGGGACGGGATGTGAAGTTGGTTATAATTAATAGAAAATGTAATGATACAGTCTTAAAAAATAATGAATTTCGTACTGTAACTTACTAATAATTAACTTTCTATCGTTTCTGTTTCATACAGTGAGTACACTTAAAAGATGTGAACAATGTAGCCTAATAGACATACCAAAAAAAATAAATTGCTGTCATTTTATTATAGGGATTATACCTGGATTGAAACTACATTAGAATTACAACAGATTTGTTGTTAAATTAAGTTACCCGATTATAGGCTATGATATGTGTAAATAATAGAATTCTAGTGACTATCTCAAAGCGCCTAGCAACGTGAAAAAAATGACAATCGCTCACGACGTTTGATTTATTTCTGACAGTAACACAATAGGCCTATTAACATTTTTTTATTTATGTATAAGCAATGTTCGTTTCTCTTTTGTTTCTTCATAGTAACCAGTATTCAAGTGATAAGAAAAATCTGAAAATAGTTTTAATGTTTTGAAATAGAAAGATGATAGCCTATTACTAAAATGACAATATAAAGTATATTTTATTCGAAAAACAGACAATTCGTTATCAGCGCTTAAGAAACAATTCTTCGTTTTTTAAATTTATGTAATAATAACCTATTTATTTTGCCTGAAAATTCTCTGAAGTCTATTAAGTTTTCAAACTATTTTTTTGTTTTTATTCTGACTTATTTCTAAACAATTGAACGATTTCATGACTAAATCTAAGACATTAATTATTGTTACGTCTCATTTGATTATCACATCTATTACCAGCAAGACTTTCGTTTATCTCTTGTTTTATGATTGATAACTAATGTTAAGTTTTGAAATTATTTCAGAAAAGCTGTGAATGCATCTAGAAAATCTACTTCAACGATATTCCACCACATATTCCAACTACATTCGACTGCATTTTGAACCCATGTCTTCGACGTGGAGAGCCGATCGACGAACTACGCTCAGGTAGGTAAATCGTTGCCACTTGTCCATATCACTTAATATACATTTTACTAATTACACATCTGTATTTAATGTTTATTTTGCATTTTTCTCTGATTATCGGATTCTATGATAAAATGCTTAAAATTATAACACAAATTTCATAAACAAACGTTGGAAATAAATCGGAATAATTTACTTTGGTACTACCACAGAAGATTTTGGCTAACCTTACAGTAAAACCCTAATAAATATCTCATGCTTTTATATTTTTCGCCATCATTCAACTGTATTCAAAATTATTAAAAGTAAAACTTAAAAATAGAAATGTTTATATGTACAGCATCATAGGTTAATATGGTTGGTATGCATTTTATAAATATGTCACTTATTTACCTACTTTCCCGTGGAAGGTTTTGTTAATTGAATTCTAAAGTCCTTCTGTTACATATCGTGAGTAAATAATGTTTTACTAGTAGGAATATAGCATATTAAGAAACAAATCCTTTAGAAATAACGCAGGCATAAAAAATACACAAACAACAGAGAATATAATGTAATTAAGCCATGTTTTTATTTTTTCCTATAAAATTACAATTTTAAAAATATAACGTAAGTGGCTCAGAATTCAAATTTATTTTCTAATTGAATATAATTAGCTGTTGTTCGTAATGAATACGCTATTGTTTTATTTCTTCCGCACTCAAAGATTCTAAATGTTTTTTCTGAGCAAGAAAGTAATATTTACTTATATATATAAAGAAATTCTAGCGTCATAAAATGATGTGTTATATATTTATGTATATGTGGTATTTTTTTATTGAAATTTCCCTTTGTTTTGTAAACTAAATTTAAAATATATTGTTTAGTCATATTACACACAAACAAATACTCTAATCTTCAGTTTTCTGACACATATTAATTATTTCTAATCGTTATTTCTCAGCATGAAACTACATTCAATTGTTACATATATTTCCATAGTTACTTGCAATTGCAGAGACAAAAGAATTTTAATACAAGTGGACAAATTTATACGAAAATCATAAGAAGAATATAAGACGTCCGTATTTCGAATTTTTTTTATGATAACTTTCACTTATCTTCTAAAAATATTTTGTCATTGATTTTAATTTGCCTAAACTATATTACTTATACTGTAATAGAAAATCTAGTTTCTCTTCTTTATATATTAACACACTCGAAGCTGATTTGTTAGTAAGAAATTAGACTTTCTGTTTTTTTACGTTTCCATAGCAATTATTAAGTAATACACTATCCAAAGGCTATTAATGCAATAAATCTAGCTTAATTACGGATCTGGAAAAATATTGAGAGCATAAGTATAAAATGATATAATATTTTGTGCATTTTAACCGTCCTGTTTACTTTCACTTGGCTCGCAAAATTATTTTGTGAGTGGTAATCTATTACGTAAAACACAGTTTACGAAGTATGTCTTACAAATACTATAAAACACGCCAGCCTCTCGTTTCTGTATAGTGTTAAAAGTTCTGTGATTTACTTCTCAGTAAAAAACTACATTTATTTGTTTTTTAAGTTCCCATAGCAATTATTATGCAATGACAGAAGAACGTTGATATGAAGAAGTTCGCTTTCCGAAAAGTATCGAAACCATACTAATATGAGAATACTTTGTTAACTATATTTTATGGGTTTATTCTCTATTTTTTTTATAAAACGTTTTCGTTATCGGGTATCGGTTACGTTCAGTGCGCCCAATTTCGTAATAGAAACGCCGTTCTTTCGCTTTTGCTAGTCTAATATTAAAAAGTTCAATAATTTTCTTAAATTAAGAAACTGCATTCATTTGTTATAACACCATAGTAACCGCTATCATAAAATAGAGCACATGTTCTTAATAGTATAATTTTTACATGTTTTCTAAAATAATTTCACAAGTGGTAATCATTTACACATCATCAGAGCGTATTAACTTATATACATTTCTCATAACAGATTACGAAAATTATTAAGATATCGTTCCTTTCTAATACCGTATTAAAAAAATACTGAGCTAGCTTTTTAAGCAAAATTCTACGTTCATTTGTTGCTTCTATTATAATAGCAGCTAAGACTACAACACTTTTTATTTTTGGCGATCGATGACGCGTAAATTTGCTAAAAAATTCACTTTTCAAAAATTATTTCACTTACTTATTTATAACACAATTTACAACAACTGTATTCGACACATATCTCAAAAGAGATAGATATTATTTCATTTCTTTCTCGTAATGTAGAAATTAAACGATTTTATTCAGTAAGAACTACTTTCATTTGTTAATTATATGTCCATAGTAACCAGTAAAATTTAGTAGCTGCATTTTCGTAATAATAAAATTGTCACTTGTCTACCTAATATAATTACACCAGCGATCACAAGTTACACTTAATAAATTCTATTCCATAATACATAATCTTCCACAATGTAGATAGAATGTCTCTTCTTCATACAAAAAAGTTCTAAGCTTTATTTTTCAACATGAAACTGCATTCATTTGTTATTACATTGCCATGGTAACCAGCCTGAAATAGGTTATTCTTGTGTGTATGATGCAGTTTTATACAGAGATTGACTTGTTTTCTAAAACAAATTCATCGGCGGACATCATACTTTATAGTTTCTAGTCTGCCCGTATATTTCTTTGATATGCGATATCGGTTCTTCATCATACTAACGAATTCTAAGCGATCTTCTTAAGAAGTTAGTCATTTGTTGCTTACATTGTTATAGTAACTAGTATAAAATAAATATGTAGTTTTTTAATATGACGAATACTTTTACTAAAATGTTCACTTTTCTTTTAGAATTATTCCAACCACGGCGATAATCTTTGCAAAGTGATATTTTACACTTTTCTCATAAAATATCCTACAAGATAATCTTCAATTCAAATTATATCAGCAAGTAAACATAATAAAGTTCTTCATTTGTTCCTCAAGTCACTATAGTAACTAGTAGTGCAAAAACAAAAGATTGCTAATATGCGGGAATTAGCTTAATCGTTTATCCGAGCAAAGCGCGCCGTGGTAGCATTTGAACAACCTGAACTCGTTACTATCGCTGCAAGGGTTTGAGCTCGGTATCAGGTTGTGAGGAAGGTTCACCCGGTGTTAATTCGTGGAATCAAGTCACATGTGGCGAAGGAGATGGTTTTTTTGAGTCCCGCCGGGCGGTGCGGCATAACCGCCGGCGCTTGGAACACGTGCTCGCCGGTTCGGCGTGTTTATTTAGGAACACTCTTGTTCGTGGACACTCTCCCCGGCGTGGGGGCGTAGGGCCACTGTCGAAGTCAATGTTCTACACCGTCTTACGCACATTTCAGTACACTTGCTGTATTCCAGGCTTGCAACTGTCTTGATACTTGCGCTTCGTTTCGCAAAGCTTCAGTCATCTGTTACGCGCAGTTTTTACAGCAACTAACGGAGTTAGAGGCCTACACGGAAGTGAGAATATTTCATTTCCCTCTAAAGGTTAGGGAAATCAGCGTGGTGAGAGACAATTCATGTGAAAATTTTAAACTTTTTTTCATCTCCGACAAAAATGCAATAATTTTTCAATTGTGACTTCAGGGTGATTGAGAATTTTTACATGACGTCACTAATATTTTTTACTCTTAATTATTGTATTGTAAAGAATTTTATTGTAACACAATATCGTTTATGAAAGAGAGTCTACTTTAATTTAATATTATTTATAAATAAATGAAATAAACGCAATGTCAACTAACACGAACATTATCTTCGCAAAAATGAACAATGTAATCTTTTGTAGAAAAAAAAGTTGAAGGAAAATAACGATAAAGTATGGTTTAATATCGCTTTTCATCTGTTACGCATTTTGAAACGTTGAACTCGCGGGCCGAAATATTAAAAGACGTCGAAAGTTAACTGAAACAAGAAGATAGTCTAGATTTTCACGTGCGATTAGTTTCTATGGTGATAGGCGTTAATTTGTTTATCGAGTAATGTAAATGAAGTTGTTGCTATTAGTAACGCGGAAGGAAGTCTTCGCTGTTTTGTGTCAGGAGGCTTTGAAGCACGAGTTGACGATAAAAGACCGGTCGGCGCACAAGGGACTCGTGTTCACAGCGTCGTCACTTGTTATCAATATCACTTCGCACTTGAAAAGTTATCACTTCGAAGGCGTGAAAAGTTTATTTCACTGATTTATTCTCGCATCACTCGTTCCAAAGCGCGAAGAAAGCTTTTAAACTCGCTTTACTGTTAAAGTGACACGTTTATGTTAATTTTTGTAACAATAACTGTGTGATTATGTCAACTGTGATTTAGTTTAACATCTTTTTTAAGTGTTTATCACTATTTGAAGAGTGTCTTATCGTTTTTCTTTGAAAGGAAGGAATATTCTAACGAGTTAGCCTACTTGGAATGGAATTTGTATCGACTTTGGATGACAATAAGCTACTGTTTTTCGAAAAAAATATTTTGATCGGCGTCAAATACTTGTAAATGTACGAGTACTACATAAACCAATAAGATACTTGTAGCCTAAATAATTTTGACTTTTTTCATGTATGTATCCTAGCATTTCTTTACTGACTAACAAATTAAAATATTATTAAAACCTACATTTTCGCAACCTTGAATGTTACGAATATTATTAAAATATAAGTTTCATATATGAGTAAAAATGCGTAAAACAGAATTTAATTGAGAATTCTAAGTAGGCTAGTTGTTTCCATCTCGAATGGTTTGAAATTTTCGTTACAAGTTTCGGTATTGTATGAAGTTACCAGCGAGAGAATACATATTCTAGTTTCTATTACATCGGTATTAATAAAAAATGAACATATATTAATATTTCACAATTTTTTTGAAACATGAAAATCTCTCAACTTCTAGATGTGTGTGTTAAACACATTTATAAAAAATTAGATTGTTTAGTGCAGATCTTTTAGATGAAGGCAAAAGCGCATTTCGAACGCATTTTGGACCTCAATTTTCAGTAAAATTTTAAATCTTAAAGATGACTTGAAATTTGAAACATGTTTAAAGTGTTCCTCGTTGCTGTCACATAACATTTTCATACCGCAAAATGCCATCAGAAGTTATACTAGAACCAGCTTACCAAATTAATGTATTTAGAGCTAGTTCAGTACATCTCCGAATTTTGTCCTTTATGTATTTTCGGGTTTTGATTACGCTACTTATTTTTCGTGTTACAGAATTTTGGTAATGATTTAACGTAACAAACATCGCATTGTTTTCAAAAAGGTATCGTAATAAGGGATTTTAATGAGTATAGTATCGTAAAACCTTCCTCTGTACCGATGACCGTCACCAAAAACTTTTTTCACGAAAATAAATCTTACATTTCCCTTCACGCAACTGTTAGATCGTTTTGAAACACACGACGGTCGTCGAATTAACGTCTGTATTGAAGCAAGGAGAACGTCACTGGCATTGCAATGTCATTTCTCTCTTGTTTTCGATGCGTCACACGTCGTCATGGTCACAGGAACGCACTTGGCCAGCGCCGGGCGACGAGGACCGCAACTCCCCGGCAGTCGCGCCACCTGCGGCCGCCAGAATCCAGACCCCCGGCACCGAAATTCGCCCGTCTCAAAAATCACAAACGCTTAGCTTCCGCATCGCACACAGTAGCATCTCTTCACTCGAAACACTTCTTAACACTTGTTCACATTGTCACAGTTCACTTTTTGACACTCGGAAGGCCGTGGGCGATGACGTAGCGGCGTCCTCCGTCGTCGAACAGGTGTGTCCTAAAGCAAGGTCGTCTTCTGGGAAGGGTACGGTCCGTAGTAGCCTGCAATGGAGAACTTTAAGGGCCCGGGGGAGAGAAATTTGAGTCTGGAGTCTGGCGGCCTGTCAAATCCACGCCGACCGCATGGCAAACGCCCTCCACCCCCATGCAATGCGAGCTACATAACTTACCATTGGGCAAGGCGCTCACCAGGCCGTCTTCCGTTTCCAGGTGGCGGATGGGCCGGGCCTGTTTTCTTCTGGACATCGTCCTCGCACCTTCTGTTCTAGTCTGTTTTTTCCCTGTCCTTACGTTTTTTTTTTTAAGTGTGTATGTGTGAAACTAGACCCGCACGCTACAACACTGTCGCGAGTACTGGATGAAATGACAAACTTCCCTCAAAATTGTGTGTTCTTCCACCTCCCTTTTCTTCTTCCCCCCTCCTCCTCCGCCGCCGCCTCCCTCCCCTAATTTATCCACATGTCCGCCCCTCTGCGCAGGTCTCGATTTATGATTATCAATATTGGCGGGTGCCGATTATGATAATCCCCTTCGGCGCGGTACTGAGCTCCTATTGGCCTGCGCGCAGACATAAATATGGATATGATAGCTGGCGGGAGAGGGGGACGCGGTGTCTCCTGCAGCACCCATCCGACGCGACGGCGGATCTCTCTGGCTGCCACGCACTCACGCACTATCATACGCGGGTTATGAGACTCTAGTGAGATGGATCGCGCTTCGGAAGGTTTCGGCTCGCTCGGAAGGGTGGTGGGGAGTGACTCCGACGTCGGCCGCTGGGCGGCGCACCCTGTCACGTCTGAGAGCTCTGGTCACCGGCGGAGAGTGACCACGCCGGGCCGGGCGTGTCTTGCTGCAGCCACTCACAGACGCGCGCGCCGTGGAGGGGGGCGCACTCATTCATCGCTCTGCTTCCGGAGGCTCAGCGGTGACTGAACCGCCGGCACACGGCACAGGTGGCCACAGCGGCAGCGCGGCACGGATTTCTGGCAAAAAAACTTCTTCACTCTCACTAGGGCTCAAGTGTCAAGACATTTTGGTCGCCCGGAAGGAAGATGCAAGCAAAACTCTTCTCTCACCTGACGAGATAATAAGCTTAAAAGCCTAAAAATAGGCCTCTAGTGTTTATGGCTAGTGATTACTAGAGCCCGGAAATTTAGGCGTTTATTTTGGCTAAAGTATGTAGACAAATAGGCACTTACACTATTATTCAGGAAATAGACAATAAAATAATAAAAATAGACATTTAAAATTACGAAAGTATATAGTGAAACCATCAAAATAGTAATTAAATAGACCTGTAGACTATCTGACGGACTCTAATTCAATCCTGAAGACATGGAGAAAACTATATTTTGGGCAAATTCTAATAGAAATGATAGGGACGATATTCAAATACTAACTGCTGAGCCATTTATATCTGAACATACACCTCTTTCCAGTTGTATTTCAGGAACTATCAATTCTATTTCAGATTAGCCAATTCACTTTCAGATAGTAGGCCTATCAATTATATTTCAGAAAACATCAATTGTATTTCAGATTAGCCAATTCACTTTCAGATAGTAGGCCTATCAATTATATTTCAGAAAACATCAATTGTATTTCAGATTTGTCAATTCACTTTCAGATAGTAGACTATCAATTATATTTCAGAAAATATCAATTGTATTTCAGATTTGTCAATTCAGTTTCAGATAGTAGACTATCAATTGTATTTCAGAAAATATCAATTATATTTCAGATTTGTCAATTGTATTTCAGAAGTTACGGTTGGCACTTTATTCTCTAATGTTAAATACAATCGAGATCATTTGGTGTAAAGTGAAAACGTACGTAAAAACCCATCTTGGAATCAGGGGCGTATTTTGCGGGCTACCGGCGGTAGCCCAAGGAAATTACAAAATAAAAAGTTTATAATATAACATAATGTAATAATTTTGTATTATTAGTTTTACCATAGTAATTAAAATTAAAGTAATTGTTAGATATATTTTGTGTAATAATAGGGTCAGCGGTAGCCCAAACCCTTTAACCAGTATACGCCACTGCTTGGAATTCCTGACGTCATAGCCCCTGGTGTTGTAGGCTAATTTACCTACTGTAGGAAGTAAAATAGAAGAAACAACACACATAATATTGTTGGTGGTGATTGTGCTCGTGCAGTGCAACACAGTACAATTCATCAACCGGCACACGGCACAGGTGGCCAGAGCGGCAGCGCGGCATGGATTTCTCACAAAAAACTTCTTCACTCTCACTAGGGCTCAAGTGTCAAGACATTTCGGTCGCCCGGAAGAAAGATGCAAGCAAACTTGTTTCTCACCTGACGAGATAATACGGTTAAAGCCTAAAAATAGGCCTCTAGTGTTTATGGCTAGTGATTACTAGAGCCCGGAAATTTAGGCATTTAGTTTGGCTAAAATATTTAGGCAATTGGGTACTTACATAATATTGAGGATCCAGTAGAACCCCGATTATCCGTCGCCGTATTAACCGATTGGTGGATTATCCGTCTGTCTTTCTCTCGCACTTTCTTTTTGCTGCAGAAGTACAGGGACATCACTTTATTTTTACTAACATTTTTACATTAACCTGGCTATACTCGGAAACACTGTTACCCCTTTTCCATTGCAGGAGTTTGGGGTTGCTAGTGCAATATGTAAACAAATCATTTTACTAGCTATAGGAGGGGAGAAAAGTAGTGTATCCATTTATGTTACAGGGAAATATAGTATTACGATTTCCAGTTTGGTCATTACTTTACAGTATTTTATCAAAAAACAGTAGAATAGGCCTAGTAACAATTTTTTTTTTCACAAACTCAAGTCTTCAGGCAGTTATATACATTATGTAATGTCTACTTTATTCAGCATATTACCAACCTAATTTATTCCTGAGAATTTTGTGAGCACTTCCGTAAGAAACCCCAATTTCTACAGCTAACTTCTTGACCGTCTTATTAGGACCTCCCTGCATCCTTTCTCTAGCATCTTCTGCAGGATCTTCTGTCACCTTTGTTGGCCATCTTACACATTTCTTCCTTTCTATACACTCTGTTGCTCTAAATTTATCTACCAGATTAATGACATTTCTACGAAAATATTCCCTAATTATATAATCAGGAAAATGTGAAAAAAAAAAGAAAAAAAAAAAAAAAGAAAAACTATCGTTCACATTCGGTTGTATTGTAATTTCACTTTCCATCATCGTCCTTTATACATACAAACAGTAAAACAAAACTCTTGTTTAAATAATGCTGTTAAGTACCGTACCATATTATAGGGTACCGTACTTTCGGTAACTCTAATCTTCACTTGTGCTCAGTCCACACAGATAAATTCAGCTATGCTACACACGATAACTGTGTGAAAATAAACTTCAATAATATAAGCTTTTTCTTCTATAGAAAATGCAACATATTTCTGAAACACACTGTACTCTGTAATTACCGTTTACTTCACTGCTAGCAACAGCGGCCGTGTAAGTTTGTGTGACTGACGTTAGCAAGGAGATTAGTGAAAGAGGTGGGAGTCAAGTACATTTAGAAACGCAGGTACAATAAAAATTGAAGTAAAAATAAAATGATGTCCCTGTATATGAAGTACTGTACATAAGTACACTGTATTAGCACGTTAATTTTGTCTAGAGAACGCTATTACACAGTGTGGTCTATTATTCGAATTGTCGTACTGTATAACTTCTATATACAATGTCTTGTATGGATATCAAAAGAAATCTTGTTATGTTAGGTATCGAAAAAAAGTGTAAATAATTGAGTGATTTGGGTAAAGACAAACTGTGGCTCATCTCGCATCAGAATACAGTATGAGATTGGAGTGCATAAAGTATGTAAATCTACAACAGAAATCTTCACTATTCATATCTTTCCACAGACAGACATTACAAGGAGTTTCCTTGCCCCTTAAAAACAGTCACTGGCAACCAGACTTAAATTAGCGAACGTCTGTTCCACTATCAAGCGTGTTAAATACAACACTATCGAGGAAAATACAAAACTGTAAATATTATTGACTAAATTTATGAAAATATTTTATGATACGGATTATCCGATTTTTTCGATTAACCGTTCAACTCATCCCATTCATTATCACGGATAATAGAGGTTCTACTGTATAGGCAATAAAATAATAAAAATAAGCATTTAAAATTACGAAAATATTTAGGCTAGTAAAACCATAAAAATATTAATTCAGTAGGCCTATAGGATATTTGATGGGCTCTCATTCGATCCTGAATACATGGAGAAAACTATTTTTGGGCAAATTCTAATAGAAATGATAGGGACGATATTCAAATGCAAACTGCTGAGCCATTTATACCTAAAGGCATACTTTCTGAAGTCGAAATTACGATAGAAAAACTGAGAAAGTACAACTCTCCAAGTATTGATCAAATTCCAGCAGAATTGATAGAAGAGGGTGGAGACTAAATATCTAGTGAAATTTATAAGCTTCTAAAGTGACATGAAAAGCTTTTTCCTTGCATTTTTAACTATGACCTGACCTGCAGTGCAAAATATTACCATGGCAACTAAAAGTTACGATTAAGCAAAGCCTGCATGGTAGTCTATAGTCAAAAAACAAGGTACAATAAAAATGTAAGGAAAAGTTTTTGATGTCACTGTACTTGCTATTTGGAAAAAGGAAATTGTACCAGAACAATGGAAGGAGTCTATAATAATTGCACCTGTCTTTAAGAAGGAGTAAAGATTAAGTTAACTGTAGTAACTTTTGAAGAATAGGCCTACTTATCGTTTTAGTTGACGTCTTACAAAATTTCGTCCAATATTCTTTTGAGAAGATTAACTTCACATGTAGACTAAATTATTTCAATGCAGTTTTAGGCGTCATAGATCGACTGTTCATGACATTTTTTTGTATTCGACAGATATTGGGGGGGAAAAATAGGAGTGTAAGAGCACAGTACATAATAATGATATTGAATCTCTCTGAATTCACGTCAATGCACATTTAGACTAAGTATGTTAGGAGAAACTTAGTTTCCTAGACTTACCTCTTATTCAGCATTGTAGTAAGGAGTCATCGCCAATTGTAAAGTCTCGGGTTCGAAAGATTGCCACTTTCGGCATTTTACGTCTTCACTTGTGCGATACAATATGCTGACTGCGGGCACTACGGCTGGTAACATTTTAAAATTCCTTTTCAGAACGAAAAGTTGCATTTGTTCAGATCTGATTTCTGCACATTTAAAGGACAAAACTAAAATTCTTTCAACCAATTTCCGACCCCTCGCGTATGTGGTAGGCCTACCTAAGATGTTACGTCCATTTTCGGCTTTTCCCCTTCAAAATTTTCTAGAGTCCTTCAGTGGAGCAGCGCAACCCGGAGTGAGACAAGTGGCCAACAGGCTTAGAGTTCACATATTCAGTTTCTTTCAGACCCGAACCCCTTGCAAGGACGCGTTTTGCGTACCTTTTAATTTTCTCCTCCCACTTCACCTCTTTCAATTCAATTCAATTCAGTTCAATTCAATTCACTACTTTCAATCATTTAAGTTATTATCATAATCCACTGCTCTCTTATTATTTTTTTTAGTTGGTTATTTTACGACGCTTTATCAACAGCTTAGGTTATCTAGCATCTGAATGAGATGAAGGTGATAATGCCGGTGAAATGAATCCGGGGTCCAGCACCGAAAGTTACCCAGCATTTGCTCATATTGGGTTGAGGGAAACCCCGAGAAAAACCTCAACCAGGTAACTTGCCCCGACCGGGAATCGAACCCGGGCCACCTGGTTTCGCGGCAAGACTCGCTAACCGTTACTCTACAGGTGTGGACTCCACTGCTCTCTTAAACTGACTGAGATTATTGGGAATTCAGTCAATTGCTTTCCCAAAGCACTCTATGAAATGTTTCACATAACTTAAAGCAATTTTCATCTCGAAAAGAGGCAAAAACGAGCAAAATTGTATTACACCTTTTTTTTTCTTTGAAATATCTCAAAGAATAATCCTTTGAAATTAAAGTCATTACTTACGGTTCACCGTATATACTTAGTAAAGTTTCACGCCTGTTATTTTTAAGCTACAAATTCATTTCAGTAATCGGTTTATTAATTCGGGAGGAAATTAAACACAGAATAAATATGGAAAATGCCTGTTATAATTCGGTTGAGAAGCTTTTATCATCCAGTCTGCTGTCAAAAAAACTGAAAGTTAGAATTTATAAAACAGTTATATTACCGGTTGTTCTTTATGGTTGTGAAACTTGGACTCTCACTTTGAGAGAGGAACATAGGTTAAGGGAGTTTGAGAATAAGGTGCTTAGGAAAATATTTGGGGCTAAGAGGGATGAAGTTACAGGAGAATGGAGAAAGTTACACAACACAGAACTGCACGCATTGTGTTCTTCACCTGACATAATTAGGAACTTAAAATCCAGACGTTTGAGATGGGCAGGGCATGTAGCACGTATGGGCGAATCCAGAAATGCATATAGAGTGTTAGTTGGGAGGCCGGAGGGAAAAATACCATTAGGGAGGCCGAGACATAGATGGGAAGATAATATTAAAATGGATTTGAGGGAGGTGGGATGTGATGATAGAGAATGGATTAATCTTGCTCAGGATAGGGACCAATGGCGGGCTTATGTGAGGGCGGCAATGAACCTTCAGGCTCCTTAAAAGCCAGTAAGTAAGTAGCCTAAGTAAGTAAGTAATCGGTTTATCAATAAGAGTTAAATAGTTTAGATTAGAAGCGGGCATCTTTTAAATCTCAAGTCTTTTTTTTTTTCCACTTTAATTAATCGGCCTGCGTTGGAATAAGTTGCGGGTAGTATAGGCCTACTGTATTGTGTGAAATTTGTGTCAATCTAGCATATTCAAGTAGCCTATACTAACTGTCATTTCGCTACAGTGGCATAGGCCTATCTCATAATAGGCTATCGTCTCCTCTTAACGCCATATCATCAGGTAATCTTGTGCACTTTATTTTTCATCCTCCTACTATCACTCCCCCCATGTCCTGAAACAGTTTTTCACTCAATTCTTTCAACTAAATGTTGAACGGGCTATGTGATAAACGGCGTTTTTGTCGTACTCCTCTTCATATTCGACTTCCTTCTGACATTTCTTATCCTATTCTGACTTTATCGTTGTTTCATATAAAGATTACTGAACAGTCTCCTTTCTTTCCAATCCACATCAGTTTTCTTCAGGATCCTCATAAGTTTTAATCCAATCCACTTTGTCAAATGCCTTTTTCATATTCACAAATACAAGGTGGGCTAAATAAGTGGGATATTATAATTTTGTTGTTTGCAGTACAAGAATTGTTTCAGTAGGCTTAGATTCATTGTCTTTATTTAGGCTGATTGTTACAGTTTATTAAACATGGAGCATTGGACTGGTGAGCAACGAGGATTTTCTGTAAAATCTTATTATTTAAATGGTCAATGCGCAGAAGACGCTCGTCGCCATTTTCAACTTCGTCGTCATGATCATATGCCCTCTTCACACGCGGTTCGCCCCTACATTCACAGAAGAAAACCGTTCAGAGCGCTGTCTCTTCCGAAGGAATTATTAGGCAATGTTTCTTTGAGGATTCAATGGTCGTGCGCAAACTGTTAATGCAGCTCGTTATGTGATAATGTTAAAAAAATTAAGTGGTCAATTGAAAAGAAGAACTTTTCGTATTAACAAATCAACTTGGTTTTAACAAGACGGTGCAACAATACTTATTTATTCAGCCATCTCTATGACGGAAATTCGAAATTTGTTTTGAATCATGTCATATCGAGAAATGGAGACTTCCTGGCCTCCACGATACCCCGATTTAAGTGCATATAATTTTTTTAGGGTATATGAAAATAAGGTATACGCAAACAAACTGTGAAATATTGAACACCTGAAGACAGAAATTCGTGAAGAGACTTCAAACATCACAGTCGAAATGTTGCAAAGTGTAATGAGAAACTTCAAAGAGCGATTACAAGAATATATATGGACGTTGGTGGAGAGCATTTGAATGATGTTATTTTCAAGATGTAGTTATTATGTTCAAGTGGCATACTACAGTATATTATATATTATCATATGATAAAAGTTATTATATGTTAATACAATATCTAAAGTTTAATTTCACTATTTAAAAACCTTCTGTTTCTTTGGCCTATCCTATATAGGCCTACTTAGGCTACTTACTTACAAATGGCGTTTAAGGAACCCGCAGGTTCATTGCCGCCCTCACATAACCCCATCATCGGTCCCTATCCTCAGCAAGATTAATCCAGTCTCTATCATCATATCCCACCTCCCTCAAATACATTTTAATAAGTATTATCCTCCCATCTACATCTCGGCCTCCCCAAAGATCTTTTTCCCTCCGGCTTCCGACACTCTATATGCATTTCTGGATTCGCCCATACGTGCTACATGCCCTTCCCATCTCAAACGTCTGGATTTAATGTTCCTAATAATGCCAGGTGAAGAATACAATGCATGCAGTTCTGCGTTGTGTAACTTTCTCCATTCTCCTGTAACTTCATCTCTCTTAACCCCAAATATTTTCCTAAGAACCTTATTCTCAAACACCCTTAACCTTTGTTCCTCTCTCAGAGTGAGAGTCCAAGTTTCAGAACAACCGGTAATATAACTGTTTTATAAATTCTAACTTTCAGATTTTTTTGACAGAAGACTAGATGACAAAAGCTTCTGAACCGAGTAATAACACACATTTCCTATATTTATTATGCGTTTAATTTTCTTCCTAGTGTCATTTATATTTGCTAGGCCTACTGTTGCTCCAAGATATTTGAATTTTTCCACCTCTTCAAAGGACAAATCTCCAGTTTTTATAATATTTCCACTTCGTACAATATTCTTGTCACGAGACATAATCATATATTTTGTCTTTTCGGGATTTACTTCCAAGCCTATCCCTTTCTTGCTTCAAATAAAATTTCCGTAAAATAGGCCTATACACTTTTTTATTTTTCTCTAGTTATCTTTCGCCGATAGTTCGCAGGAATTCAATTACATCTCTAGTACCTTTCCCCTACGAGAAGCCAAATTGCTCCTCTGCCAACTGTCCTTTTACATTAGAAAATTTACGTTCCCATTTAATTGGTCGCAAATGAATAACCTCTAAAACCGGATACAGTTAAATATTTCCATTCTGAATAATACTGTACGAAGTAAAATATAGGATAGCCTATTTGTCCCTGTTGAATTTAAGTCCTTCAAGGAACTGAATTTCTGCGTCCGATCCTGTTATGGTGCATGTCATATTCCCCATCCTGCTTTACAGATTCCTACAGAGGCACGGGAAAACATAGCGGGCTCTCAGATTAAGGGTATCGCGATTTTAGAACTGAATTGGTCTCTGGAGACCACGAGAAATAGAAAGGGTGGCTCGAAAATTTATTGAGAATTAATACTTCAGCAACTGACATGCCATAAATATCACGTCTATACCTTGTCTCACGTAAGTTATTTCCTGGTGTAAAAAATTGTTAGCGACGCCAAATGAAGCTATACAATATGGAAAATTAAGAAGGCAGCAAAAATGATGTAGTTTATTAATAATAGGCCTATAATACTTCCTGAAATATTTGGATTTAGTAGTTTTAAGTAGAATACTTTAAGTAACAATTAAAGTTATAGGCCTATAGGATACAAATCTGATTTTCAAGCATAACTCCCTGTAAAACTAACTTGAATGATTTCAAGGGCCCGGAATCGAACCCAGGATTATTCAAGGTAGCTGTACAGGGAGCTATACCTGCAAGCCAGATTTGTATAATACACGTTACTGTTCGATAACAGAAAACCACAAATTCAAGTCATATAGAAAGTGTGCACTCAATGTTGGGCTCTGACGTTCTGTCAACGTACTTGAGGTATGTGGATATAAGAGGAATAGTTCAACTGGTATCTGGTAGAGTTCCTGGGTAGTACAGTGGGTAGGGCGTTGGCGCGCTCAGCCAAAGGTCCCGGGTTCGATACACGGCAATGGAACGATTTTTTCCTTGAAATTACTAAATTAATTTTATATAGCCTATAATTGGTAAATTCGGTCCCAATAGTAAAAAGAACAATGGATGTACTCTAAAATTGATAGAAATTCAATTATTGTATTTTATTATTTATATGTATGTATGTATTTATTTACACTGCAAGTGGGCAAGCACCCGGTGGCAGTGGTATATACAATATTAACAATACACAATAAAATGATAACCAATACACAATAAAATTTACAATACACAATACAATTTTACAACACATATACAATTTTACACACAATACAATAATAATACACAATACAATTTAACACAATAATAATAAAACATAAAATAAAATACCTAATTTTACAATACAACCTACATAATTATCTATAGGTCCTACGTAAGTTTCAATAGTCTTTCACTTTACTCTCATCTCATTCCCTGTAGTGGCACTATGACGCATTTCACTGACACTTTAGCACACATTTCACTGACACTCTGTAACTCATTTCACTGACACTATAGAACACATTTCATTGACGCTATAAATTATCACTGATCGGAACTGTTCACTGCACTGTAAAACCATAACTTCACTGACTCACCTCGCTTCACTGATACAACAGTTCAAATAAGTCAAATAATTACACCCTTATGCATACTTATAAACAGAACTACATTTAAACTAAACATTTCTAGTCTAAGGCCCTCTTACACGCTAGTTTTAAATAATTTACAATTCAAACCAAGGAAGTAAACTCGTTAGGCTAGATAAATACATGTCACCTTAAAAAAATTAAATGTTGAATGTCACCTTAATTTTAATTTTTACTTTATATACAACTTTTTAAATTTTTATTGAATCTCCTTAAGGAAGGACAGCCCTCAAAAACCGCTGCAGGTAGGTCATTCCAATCATTTATAATTCTATTTAAAAATGAGAATTTACTTACATCCATTTTCTGTTTCCTACATTTGATTTTAAAATCATGATCGTTCCTACCATAGTACGTTACATTAATCTATGGTATATTACATAGAAAATTAGTTAAAATGAAGTTTTCCTGAATTTATATGGGCATTTGAAACTTTAAACGCGTTTTTCTCAAAGCTAAGAAAATGCACATTCATGGTTTTGACATTAGGGGGACGTACGGTCTAATATCGAGTGTCTGCTAAAAATCTTAACAGTCTCATCTCTGCAGCTTCATTTCTTCTCAATTGAGCTGATGAAAGTGTCGAAGTCTCTGAAGCATATAAAAGTGTTGTTAGCGCTAAAGTTTCGTAGAATTTAAAATTGTTTCCTGTGCCACTTTTGTAATTAATGTAGAATTCGTTTCATTTCACTAGTCAACTATTGAAATTTTGCCTGTTTGTTTTCTATGTCTCTTTGGAGGGTGTAAGAGAGATTTAAGAGCCTATAATAATAATAATAATAATAATAATAATAATAATAATAATAATAATAATAATAATAATAATACCACCAACACCACCACCTCCACCACTCCCACTACCACTACCACTACTAATTAGAGCAGCTGTGAGATAAATGCAAACAAGATGAAGGCCATAGTTAGAGGAAGAAAAGTAGAGAAAGTAAAAATGCGAATTCTAAATGAGACAATAGAACAGGTGGACAGCTTCAGATACTTGGGCTGTACTAGCCTATAAGGAGTAACATGAACTGCTGACAGGAAATTGAAACTAGGATAGCAATGACAAAGAAAGCTTTTAATAGAAAAAGTTACATCTGCGGACCTCTGAGAAAGAACTAAGGAAGAGACTAGTGAAATGCTTTGTATCAGGCGTGTCAAAACTCTGCACATTGTGCAGTCGCGCACATTGTGCACTTGTCTCTGTGCAATGTGCAATTCCTATTCCCCTACCTGGAGGGAGTGAATCGGCTTGGAGGGGAGCGCGACACAGATCAGTACAGGTGTGCTCATTGAGCTGTGATTGTGAATGCGTTATGAAAAATTAAGTGAGGAGTCCACAGATATAACGAAGAAGAGAAATCAGGAATCATATAACGTAACTGTTATGATGTTTTCATGAGCCAATAGTAATTATTTTAAAATGAAAGGCTTTCATCGTATCATGTGGACCAAATAGTGATGTGAGAATTTAAATCAGATTAGTAAAGTTCTCAAAATGTGATATTCGCCAGCTCTTATTTCTTAATCAGTACTCTCACGGCAAGACAAACATGACAATGGCGTTGTTTTGGAGTCTGTACTAACAGAGCCATCAATGGTTAGACGACTTACAACTTTTATTTGATGAGCTGATAAGTGATGAGAATACTGAGGGTCTTCAGGTTGTAAGGGAAGGAAGAAAGCGGAAAAATTTTCTGGAAAAATAATACATAATGGTGAATTTTCCATCTCACGTTACTATATTATCTTAATATTCTTACGTTAATAAATCTTTAAACCTGACATAAAGAAAATGTCCTGGCTTCACAGCTTGTGAAGTACTCTTTTAACTCAATTCAGTAACGCTCCCAACTTGCTGATACTTGCTCTCAACGTTTTCCAAATAAACTATATATAAATTTAAATTCAAGCTTAATTTATCCAATTTATTAATAATGTGAATTTATATTATATACAGCAAGAATATGATTCCAATGTAAAAGGCTCACAATGTCCTAATGCATTAATTGGGAGTAAAATATTTTCTTTAACATTTGTGCACCAATGGCCCCATTAATGCTTGAGGAACAATGAAAGAGTATTGCTTTGAAATAATCAGTACCTACTACGTAAAATGAAATACTGTGTTCGTTTTTTGTTGTTTCGAAATTACTGCTATATTTATATTTTCCTCAAAAACTGTAAACAAATCGTGTAAATAAATGAGTCTTTACAAACGACTGCTTTGTGAGTTGTATCTGAGTAAGTCTATTGTTTCTTGTGTTACAATTATTGTCAAATATATACACTGACAATAATTGTGTTTTTTCCTTCTGCTAAGTATGTTTATAATGTCCAAATGTCAATTTAATTGAACACTAGAAGTGCAGAATAGATTCTTGTACATCCCTCCCGCTAAGAACTGGTAAGAGCAACACGTGAATGACGCAATCTGCACAGACCGGCGTTCCGCGCACATACACTGCACTTTCAGTGTCTGATTTCTGACATGCCTGCTTTGTATGGAGTGTAGCATTGTATGAGGCAGAAACATGAACATTACGACGGAGTGAAGAGAAGCGAATAGAAGCATTTGAAATGTGAATATGGGGAAGGATGGAGCGTGTGAAATGACAGACAGAATAAGAAACGAAGCTGTGTTGGAGAGAGTGGGTGAAGAAAGAATGATGATGAAACTGATTAGGAAGAGGAAAAAGAATTTGTTGGGTCACTGGTTAAGAAGAAACTGCCTACTGAAGGATGCACTGGAAGGAATGCTGAACGGGAGAAGAGTTCGGGGCAGAAGAAGATGATAGACGATATATGGATGATATGCGGAAACTAAGAGGAAAGCAGAAAATAGGAAAGACTGGAGAAAGCTTGGTTTGCAGTGAAAGATTTGCCCTTGGGCAGAACATTATGAATGAATGAATGAATGAATGAATGAATGAATGAATGAATAATTAGAGCTATATAGGCTATGTAATGAGAAGCGTAGTCGGTATAGCGCTGGCCTTCTGTGCTCGAGGTTGCGGGTTCGATCCCGGCCCAGGTCGATGACATTTAAGTGTGTTTAATTGCGACAAGCTCATGTCAGTAAATTTACTGGCATGTAAAAGAATTCCTGCGGGACAAATTCCGGCACACTGGTGAAGCTGATATAACCTCTGCAGTTGCGAGCGTCGTTAAATAAACCATAATTTAATTTTAATTAATAAATTTTCCATAACATCGGTTAAGAGCGAATAATAGCAATAGTTTGAAAGTTTAATAATAGTAGTGATAATAATAATAATAATAATAATAATAATAATAATAATCATAATAAATTAGTAATAACAATGGTGATGAATCATTTGTTCTAAATATGATTGCTTTGCGGATTATTATTATTATTATTATTATTATTATTATTATTATTATTATTATTATTATTATTATTATTATTATTACTACTACTACTACTACTACTACTATTATCATTAATTTTGTTGTTGTTATGAGGTTATGAGGTTTAATTAAAATTTGTTTGAAGAAACGTTTCGATTATCCAACTAAATTAATTTATTCTGAATTTAATGTATTTAATATTGAACAAATTTATAAGTATACGCTGTTAAAATTTTATCATAAAAATCGTAATAAGTTTGTATTACAGACACACAATTATGACACAAGACGAAATATTAATTCAACATTAGTAGAACCTAAATGTCTCACATCTGCTGGTCTAAAGCATAGCATAAATTTTGGCCCTCGGTTGTACAATGCTTTAACTAAATTACACCCAGAACTTCTAACATGCAACCCACTAACATATAACAAGAAAATTAGAAACGTGTTAATATCTTCAATTTGATTAAATAAATTTATAGCCTATGTCTATGAATTAATCAACCTATATTATATTTGTATTCTATAATTTTGAAATATATATTAGTCCTACTTTTCACGTGCGATATTATTCTTCTCTAGTGTTAATATTATATTATATAATTCCATTGCCGCTGTAATTATACACTCAGGGACAAAAAAAAAACCGGACACTTTAATATTTGCTGATATTTTGCAAAACATTATCTTCTCATATAATATTATGGTAGCCATCTGTTGTTATGGAGACGTGTATACATTGTTGATTGTTTTTGGTTTTATAAACAAGCCATTACAACCAAATATTCCAATTTTGCTTTCAGAGTCTCAGCTATAACAATTTTGTCTCAACCATTTTGTGCTTCATTATCGTTATCATTCGTTATTTCTTTATTTTTACATTTTCTGAGTTTAAGTGGGGTTGTAACATTTGTCTTAAAACAAGATGCGACCTGAAGATGTGGCTCGAGCTGTAGCCCTTTATGATGATGGACGTAGTGTACGTTACATTGCAAATGTTATGAATATGGCTAGAAGCACAACCCATGATGCCATAAAACGGTATAGAGAGACCCTAGAATATACCAGAAGACCAGGTTCGGGTCGTCCAAGAGCTACAAATCCAAATGAAGACAGGTTCTTAGGGAGAGTTCTTAGGGAGCGCAACCTGCCAGCTACTAGTGTAGCCCAGCAATTTGTTAACATGCATGGACGCCCAATTTCGGCCAAAACAGTTAGAAGGAGGTTGAAAGCAAGTGGACTGATATCAAGTAGACCTGCAACTGGTCCCAGACTTCTCAGGATGCATCGAGTTGAACGACTGCGTTTTGCAAATGATCACAGGGATTGGAGAAATGGACAGTGGAGCTGTGTTCTGTTCACCGATGAGTCCCGTTTCAATCTGTGCTCACCTGATGGACGTGAAAGAGTTTGGAGAAGGAGGGGAGAACGATTTTCACAGTGTTGCATTTCCGAAAATGTGCCGTATGGAGGTGGTGGAGTGATAGTTTGGGCAGGAGTGTGTACGGATGCTCGTACAGAGTTGGTTTTTGTTGAAAATGGAAGACTAACAGCTGATAGGTATATAAATGAATGTTTGGCTGATCATGTTGTGCCATTTGGCCAATTTGTAGGCGATAATTTTGTTTTAATGCATGATAATGCACGGCCGCATATTGCCCATGCGGTCGGAGATTATCTCCAAGAAGTGGGAATCCATGTTCTTCCATGGCTAGCAAGGAGTCCAGAGATGAACCCAATTGAACACGTGTGGGACATGCTGGGACGGCGTGTTAAGAATAGACGACCGAGACCAGAATCGTTACAAGAGTTGAGGCGAGCACTTGGCGAAGAATGGGAACTTATTCCTCAAGAAGATATTGCTAACCAAATTGAGAGCATGCCAAGACGTATGGATGCAGTTATTCAAGCCAGAGGGGGTAATACCCGTTATTAAAAAGAGTTTTTAATGTTTAAGGCACCATAAAATGAAAAAAACAGTTAGACCAAACGATGCCGTAGTTATACGCCCTTTGTAATTTTTTGTAAATTTTCTCATCAGAGATTTTTTTTTTCAATTGTTGTCGTATTAAGGTGCTAAATGAAACATTATTTTCTTTTAAATGGGTTTTGTTTCATTTTGAAATAACTGGCAACAAAATACAAGCAAATATAGAAGTGTCCGGTTTTTTTTGTCCCTGAGTGTAATTTAGTTCCTATTTTATTTTAGTTATTTATTTATATTATTATTATTTTTTTATTTTAATATTATATCTGAACTGCGACCGAGCACGAGCGCTGCTCATTCGGTCTCAAATTTTGTTAATACTACTGTATCTCCTTTTTATATTGCTTGTATTATTTTATTTGTATTTCTCTTTGTTTGTTTTGTAATTATATTTCTTTATTCTGTATATTTGAATTTAAATAAAAAATTAAATTAAATTAAATTAAACAATAAAAAATAAACAATAAAAAATTAAAGGCGACTGTGCCTGCTCTCTGTTACGTGAAGACCAACCCTTACGTGAGATGACGTATACGAAATGTGCCAAGTCTGAAATGTATAATGGCCGTGCTGTAACAATGTGGAGATGTGTATGGGGCCGGCCCGGAGTCATATTTCATGCAATGCGCAGACGGTCGGCCCCCCGTGAAATACATCTCCACATGTCAGTCCTCGGCAAATTAATCGAGCCCCTGCTGTGCAGTCTGTGTATGAAGGGTTATGTTCGCCGCGGACACCGCAAACTAAAACAGTCAGCAATGCCAGTAATTGCTGCTGCCGCACTTGGCACTTCATTTGTTTGCACTTCCAGGGCGCTCGCCGGACAAGGACACAACCCTTCCAAGATGTGTGTGAGGTGGGGCGCGTGAATTAGCGTACGTGTCGTTAACTTATACGTGCATGATTCATTCATTATGTGTCTTCACTGCAAAACCAGCTTTCTCCAGTCTTTCCTATTTTCTTCCTTCCTCTTTGTCTCCTCGTGTGATCCAACATCTTAAGCCTTCTTCTGCCCCGAACTCTTCTCCCGTCAGAGATCTGCATCGGACGTTTTCGCTCGAGCGCCAAGTAGTTCATAGCATAACTCGATCGGTAGCGCACATGCATGATGGGTAAAATTGTCGCGAGCGATATATCCTCGAACGGTGTAAGCCGAGCGTTAGACATTCGTTCTTGTTACAGTGATGAACTGTGTAGTAACATCATAGATGTTTATCATTTCAAAACTTTGCAGTGTTTAACTAACTTCTCCATAGTACAACTACAAAACTTGCTTTAAAACGTAATATAAATGTTGTAGGTAAAGGTTTTTTTTTTTCCCACCCACACAGGAGTGATTTTGTTTTTGCCACATCTGATAGATGTTATTGGATGTAGGCCTAAATGTAATTATTATAAACGGAGAACACAATCACGATAATGCAAGAACTGTATCAAGTTTCCTAATAATAATAATAATAATAATAATAATAATAATAATAATAATAATAATAATAATAATACTTACTTACAAATGGCTTTTAAGGAACCCGAAGGTTCATTGCCGCCCTCACATAAGCCCGCCAGCGGTCCCTATCCTGTGCAAGATTAATCCAGTCTCTATCATCATACCCCACCTCCCTCAAATCCATTTTAATATTATCCTCCCATCTACGTCTCGGCCTCCCTAAAGGTCTTTTTCCTCCGGTCTCCCAACTAACACTCTATATGCATTTCTGGATTCGCCCATACGTGCTACATGCCCTGCCCATCTCAAACGTCTGGATTTAATGTTCCTAATTATGTCAGGTGAAGAATACAATGCGTGCAGTTCTGTGTTGTGTAACTTTCTCCATTCTCCTGTAACTTCATCCCGCTTAGCCCCAAATATTTTCCTTAGCACCTTATTCTCAAACACCCTGAACCTATGTTCCTCTCTCAGAGTGAGAGTCCAAGTTTCACAACCATACAGAACAACCGGTAATATAACTGTTTTATAAATTCTAACTTTCAGATTTTTCGACAGCAGACTGGATGATAAGAGCTTCTCAACCGAATAATAACACGCATTTCCCATATTTATTCTGTGTTTAATTTCCTCCCGAGTGTCATTTATATTTGTTACTGTTGCTCCAAGATATTTGAATTTTTCCACCTCTTCGAAGGATAAATCTCCAATTTTTATATTTCCATTTCGTACAATATTCTGGTCACGAGACATAATCATATACTTTGTCTTTTCGGGATTTACTTCAAACCGATCGCTCTACTTGCTTCAAGTAAAATTTCCGTGTTTTCCCTAATCGTTTGTGTATTTTCTCCTAACATATTCACGTCATCCGCATAGACAAGAAGCTGATGTAACCCGTTCAATTCCAAACCCTGCCTGTTATCCTGAACTTTCCTAATAATAATAATAATAATAATAATAATAATAATAATAATCTCTAATAATTAGTGCGTCTGTAACAGTTGTGCAGCATGATTATTCGTTTTATTATATTTTCTGTGACGTTATCTCTGTATTAATATTGTTATTAATCTACTGCTATATCAATAATATTTTCTAAAACGTTTCTACATTGTCGCAGTATATAGGCGGAACACTATGTATGGACCTATCATTTTATACTGTATGTGGTAAATCAAATTATTAAATAATTATTAATTAGCAATAATAACTGTATATCGAAGTTTTTCATACTATTTTATTTATAACTTCATGTTCCTGTTTTGGTACTTTCCATTGACTGTTCCATTAGACGTTTGTCATAAACGCAAAAAATAAAGCCTTATTTTTACCGTGTGAGCAAAACATATGTGTACCTTATCTGTCACTTTCCATACAAGATAAGACATGTCGGTGAGATGACCTTGTACTGTGCTTCTATTTATTACGAGCGTATCACGACCGATCGTATCTCACTCGAGGGTGCGACACTCGACCGAGTTCAAGCGAGCGATTTAACTCCAATGCAGCACTCTGTCTCCCGTTCACCATTTCTTGCAGTGCATCCTTCAGTAGGCAGTTTTTTTCTCAGCCAGTGATCCAACCAATTCCTTTTTCTCTTCCTCATCAGCTTCAGCATCATTCTTTCTTCACCCACTCTTTCCAACACAGTTTCATTTCTTATTACGTCTGTCCACTTCACACATTTCATTCTTCTCCATATCCACATTTCAAATGCTTCTATTCGCTTCGTCGTAATGTCCATGTTTCTGCCCATACAATGCCACACTCCACACAAAACTTTTCACTAGTATCTTGCTTAGTCCTTTTTCAGAGGTCCGCAAAAATTCTCTCTTTTCTATTAAAATCTACCTTTGTCATTGCTATCCTCCTTTTTACTTCCTGGCAGCAGCTCATGTTACTGCATATAGTACGCCCCAAGTATTTGAAGCTGTCCACTTGCTCTACTGCCTCATTTAGAATTCCCAAGTTTACCTTATTTATTTTTTCCTATGATCATGGTCTTCGTCTTATTTGCATTTATCTTCATCCCATACTGCTCACAGCTGTCATTTAGCTCCAATAGCATATCCCTTAGTATCATATCCTCTTCTGCTAACATACTATAAATAAATGTGAACAAACGAACGAAATCAACCGCGAAAAGGGATCGGAATCGTCCTACTTTATTCTATTTTCTCTTAACGATAAAATAGAAATCATGATCATAGGAAGTAAAGGAGCTAAACTTGCGAATTCTAAATGAGGCAGTAGCAAGTGGACAGCTTCAAATACTTGGGATGTACTACTGGGTGTTCAGTTCAAAGTTTGTCATGGTTCGCTGTATATCGTCATGTGGCTAGCCAGTGAACCTAGAGAATTCAATCTTCCTACACTCCCGCAGAGGCGTATTACCTAAATGCGAGAGAAGTTGCCTAGCAAGTACGGCGTTCATTCTGAAGTACGCAGAGTCCGTGGATACCCACGCCGGTAGTGACAGGAATGTGAACTGTTTGGAAACATGTACTGAGGTGAGTTTTTCCTTACTGTCTGGATATGGCGAGAGAGTTAAGACGATTACTTACGAATTTGTTGACATTAACTTCGACGGTCAACATGGACACGGAGCATTTGATTTGTGTTGTGGAATGTTGCCGTACGCAACCGATGATAACAAATACCCTGCGTACGACTTGCCCGCGCAAAACACAGTTCGAAAGAGGTTATGGTAGCACACAGACTTTACAGACCGCCATCTGTTGCTACGACGTTCAAGTTATACCATACACGTTCTCAAGTTCAGATTGAACGCCTTGATTAATAGGCAACTTCTCGGACATAAAAGCTGAAACTCGCTTCAAATTGCTGACTCACAACAGTGACGTCATGACACATTTTGAAATGAACACCCAGTATAATCAGTAACATGAGCTGCTGGCGGGAAGTCAAAAGGAGGATAGCAATGGCAATGAAAGCTTTTAATATAAAAAAGGAACATCTTCTGCGGACGTCTGGAGAAAGAACTAAGGAAGGGACTAGTAAAGTGCTTTGTGTGGAGTGTAGCATTCTATGGGGAAGAAACATGGAAATTACGACGAAGTGAAGAGAAGCAACCAGAAGCATTTGAAATGTGGATATGGAGAATGGAGCGTGTGAAGTGGACAGACAGAATAAGAAATGAAGCTGTGTTGGAAAGAGTGAGTGAAGAAAGAATGGTGCTGAAACTGAGCAGGAAGAGGAAAAGGAATTGGCTGGTTGAGAAGAAACTGCCTTCTGAAGGATGCACTGGAAGGAATGGTGAACGGGAGAAGAGTTTGGTGCAGAAGAAGATACCAGATGATAGACGACATTAAGATATAATATTATGGTCCATATGCGGAGATTAAGAGGAAGACAGAAAATAGCAAAAACTGGGGAATGCTGGGTTTGCAGTGAAAGCTCTGCACTTGGGCAGAACAATATGATACTATGAATGACAGGAATATAGCAGGAATAGGCCTATAGAATTAATTGCAAAGATAATATCAGTAGAAATGGAATGAAAAGACTTTCTAAACTACAGGGTGATCCGTGTGGGTATGGATAAAATAAAAACACCGTAAAACATTTACTACTGAACTTTATTTGTTTAAACTTTGTGCATACAACACTGAAAGATGGGAGATTCCTCAGAGCTCAACATGACCCCCATTGCGCACCCTGCACAACTCATAACGGTGATGCAATTCAGCCCATGTCCGTTGTAACATAAAAGGGGTGATTTGTTGAAAAGCTTGAGTAATTTTTACTCTCAGATCATCAATGTTCCTGGGTTTCTGTGAATAGACAATGTCTTTAACAAAACCCCACACGAAGAAGTCGGGAGGGGTTATATCTGGGGAGTTTGGGGGCCAAGCTAAGAAGAGATAGCTACTTCTAGTACTGGGTTTCGTTTGAGACCTCCTGCATGTTATTTTTAACACAGAACCTGTTTCCACATTATGGAATCGTATGTAGGTACATTACGCACTCACATACATACTCACGTTGAAATTCCCTTTGAACCCTTTTAACACTCTCAAATTTAGCATACCAAAGAACAAATTGTGCCTGCTGGTGATTTGTAGTAGCCATTGTTAATCATCTACGATTTTGATGTATTGTTGATTGTCATATATGGAAACTCCTATCTTTTAATCATAATATATCATAATAGCTTTATAATAGTAAATTAATATTATGTATACCCAAACGGATCAGGCTGTAGTATTATGTCTAGGCCTACGTAAAGGTAAAGGTATCCCCGTAACATGCCATGAAGGCACTTGAGGGGCATGGAGGTAGAGCCCCATGCTTTCCATGACCTCGGCACTAGAATGAGGTGGGAAAGACCCGGTACTCAATTTTATAGGAGGCTGAGTGAACCTCGGGGCCGTTCTGAAAGTTTGGCAACGAGAAAAAATCCTGTCACCACCTGGGATCGAACCCCGGACCTTCCAGTCCGTAGCCAGCTGCTCTACCAACTGAGCTACCCGGCCGCCATTACATAACAGACCTAAAAGAAGAATAGACATTGGAATACCACGCGGGAAATGAATTGATAACAGGTGATATCACCTAATCCTGAAACGAAGGAGAGTATACACAGCATTGTCCGGTAAATGAGTCGAGGCGTCTGAGCGAGACTCGAGTCCCAGCTGGTCTTTCAATTTGGTGACTATTTGAGAACTGCGTTCTTTATGGCTGTGGATATTTCCAAAGTTGCTAATTCATCCTTCAAGGTTTTCTCATCCCATCCCTCCTACCTAAGGGTGTCGGTGATTACAACTTAGGCCTATGTTGCGGTCGTAATGCAGAAAGTCTCCGGTTCGAGGATTAAAACCACATAAAGATCTAGTTTGTTTGATATATCAACGAGAGCTGGTAATAAATACTGGGATGCTGGAGAGAAAGTGAAGATGCATAAAACAGTTGCTGCGAGTTATGATGAGAAAACAAACACTCAAATCTGATAGCAGCTCCACGAAGAGCTATTAAATGTGGGGAATTCTAGTTTAGAAATATAAAAGCAATGCTGTAGCCAGTATCTCATCGTACATCTGCTGTTTGAATGAAGCGACGTTTAACCTTCATACACCTGCGTCATACATGGGAAGGTTAGAGAGTTTTAGAATATAAAACACACAGGAAAGTAGCCTATATTTTAAGTTTTATTCCCCTTACTATTACCCAATAATGTTCTCAGCATTTAACATTCCTTCTTTGTACTTATAAATTTAAGACCAATTCTCTCCATTACGTAATGATCTGACTGCGCAGAGTCATATCATCGTATCATCGTCGATCACCTTTTATTGGTGAACAGAATTTATTTATAATCGGGAACTGTAAGTCAGTTATTTCGGAAGTGATGTTGTAGGTTCTATAATTTATGTATGTATGTATGTATGTATGTATGTATGTATGTATGTATGTATGTATGTATGTATGTATGTATGTATGTATGTATGTATGTATGTATGTATGTATGTATGTATGTATGTATGTATGTATTTATTCACACTGGAATGGGTATATACCCGGTGGCAGTGGTAACTAATTACACTCAATAATGACAATAATAAATTTATTAATTAAAAATACAGTTAATAATAATACCAATAATTTAATACTAACAATTTATAACAACAACAACAACAACAACAACAACAACAACAACAACAACAGGGAATATCCTAAATTAAATGAAACGATCACTTAAAATAACATTTGAAATGAATCTAATTTGTATCTTAAACCTGAGATCGAACTAAAACCCACGAGTATGATATGTTCATATCTGCACAAGTACCTTTCCACACTACACTCATTTCGCTGTCAACTCACTCACTGCACTGGAACTACGACACATTTCACTGATTCTATCCTGATTTCACTAATACTTCAAAAACATTTCACTGTTCAAATACTTTGCACTGCCACTATAAACTATAAAGCTTCACTGACAGGAACAAGTTTCACTTACACTACACACTTCACTGACACAACATAATTCTTCACTGATACAACACTTCAATAACAACATATCATTTACACCCTTTAAATACTGTGTATGATTACCGTCTATTAGTAAAGTCCTTAAGCCTATTTTTAAATACATGTTTGGTTGTTGGTAAAGCCTTTAGTAAGTCTGCAGGTAAAGCATTCCAGTCCCTGATAGTACGATTGAGAAAAGAAAACTTTCCAGTGTCCGTCCTCTGCCTTCTTTCCCTCAATTTATATGAGTGGTCGTTCCTTGAAGAGTAATTTGGCGGCTGCAACCTATTTTTTATTTCTCTGAACTGGTAATGGAAATTACGGGAAAACGGCTGAAAGGATTTTAATGAATGGCAAGTCATTTTGAAGCTTGGCATCCAAGAATTTTTAGGAAAATAGTAACTTTCAGTGAAGCGTTAGTTTTCCTACATAATTTTCCTTTTTTCCAAAATCAATCTTTCGTCAGTTTTGAGAAGTAATTGCATTTCAGTATAAAACAAAACACATAGTACATTAAACAATAGGATATTACCTGCAGGATTGCTGACATACTCGAATTTAGAGCTCAAATTCAATTGGTTATTAAAAACTTCAAGACTTACTAAAAATAATTTACAGGTCTGATTCTGCGATGTGCAAATTTTCTGAGTACAGCTGTGTATTGAGTAAGTTATTAAAATCTACAAAACTTGAGGTGGTTTCATGACATTATTACCAATAGAAATGAGATATTATTATAGTTAATGCCATGATGTGACTATTTTTCATTAATTATAGCCCTACATATTAATGCTTTATTGGTGATATGAAAGTGAAACGTTTTGGGGTTGTATAAGTAGATGTAGAGAATATCTTAAATTAGATTTTCATTTCTATAATTTACTGAGTGGCGGCTATATAGTACATAGCTACAAAACTGACGTAAGATAATATTATTATTAAGAATCAAATATTTTTATAGTTATTAATCAAGTGGGGTTGGGTCTTTTTCATATACTTAATGGCGGTGTGGTGTAGATATTTATATGTATCTTCAGTATTGGCTCGAGAGAGCGCAAAAATTACAGTTCCTAAGGAAGCACCAAAAGGTATTACTTACTGATAAAATAAGAGACGTACAAAATTATGTAGTCTCCCGATCATTTCAGCAAGATCTCTTAGCAGGATGAAATGATTTTACGCTCTACATTTCAAGCTCTATATCCAGCAGCTATATCAAGATGCTATGTCTATTGTTCGAAAGCATGGCAAACCTGCCTTTTTTTTTTTTTTTTTTTTTTTTTTTTAAATTTTCACCTACAATCCACAATGACCTGAATTAATTATTGCTTTACTCACACATGAAAAACCCACCGATCGTCCTGACATTTTTACTTGCGTTTTCGCGTTGAAACTCGAAAACTGAAGATGGATAGGTTCAAGAAAAAGTATTTGGCATAAAAAAACATTCAGAGGGAGTATGTTTCATTATTATGAAAGGAAATAACTTTCAAAATGTCTGGTATTCTTCATTGAAAATGTTTATTTGAACGTCTAATGAACTTAGTTTGCAGCATTTACTACACAAGCCACTAGTACAATATATTTATTAAAATTCAATGAGCCTGTAGCTATATTTGGAACAAAAATATATCGAAGTACTAGACCTAAAAAAATAATTTAAAACAATTTTATTATTTTACTTTCTTATTATGAAACAGTACATCCCACTTGAGGATATATATCAGAGGAAGAACAATTGAGGGGTTGGGGGGAAAAACCAGGCAGCTCCATTTTTTTCATTTTTGTGTTATTTATGCACAGAGGGCAAAAAAATACGCTCTATCGTTTGGTCGAAGAACCAAGTAGTTCCAAGAATTACATTCACGATTATAATGCATTTTGGACCTGTTTCTTCTGTACATGCTTATTGTTTGGCGGTAAGTTTTTCTTCATTATCTCGAAAAGTACTGAATTGGAACTGCCTGGTTTTTCTCCCAAACCCCTCAATTCCCTCAATTGTAGTGTAATGTGTATCTAGTCAACGATGTATACAATGGAGAGGGAAAGAAACTGGCCATCCTACCCCATTATCTCCTTAGTTGCCTCATATGTGGTGGCTTCTTAGTGTCACTTGTAAAGTTCAACCCTATCTTCCGACAGTTAACTAAACAACAACAATATTAAGGAAATAGTTTCATAGTAAAAAAAGTCAACTTCGAAACATCCCTGATACCGGAAAAATGACTTTAGCATAACGTCTGTCGTTATACGTACAGCGATTTCTCCCAAATCATTTGTAGGATTTTATTTCACATGTTATTGGGTATCTTCGAGTCCATTTATTACATAAATTACGTGTTTTACGTCTGATGTAGAAATGAATTTTTGCGCCTAACTTCCCAACGTGCTGATGTCATATGTTTGACTTCCCATATACAGGGATTTCATTCCAAAAATTTCCAGACTAAATAACTAATTATTGAAATTGAATTCAATTTAAACAAAAAAAAAACACGTCAATTTAGATATTGAGGGGGAAGTCTGAAACCAGGCTTAATTGCATTTTAAATTTCATCCCCACTCCCAGCAAACCACCACTTTGAAATTATGGACTCTTTGCATTGTTCTGGTACAATTTCCTTTTCCAAAATAGGAAGTAAAAGTTTATAAATTTCGCCAGATAATGCGCTTCCACCCTCTTATATTAATTGAAGAGTCCACTGCAAGAATGATGGATGTCATCTGGAATACATTTTGCAGGAGAAGCAATTGGAAGTTTGAAATGCTTAGCGCTCAAAGCTTAACTGTGATTTTCCGATCATTACTGGACAATGACTATCAGTGTTAATGCCATATAACTCTCCATGTACATTCTATAACTTATGTCTTAAGCTATGCATTGACAGTATTGGTTCATTTTCGACAAGAAAGTGACATCCATCATTCTTGCAGTGGACTCTTCAATTGTGCTGGAATTTGTTCGATAACTGGAGACTTGTAATTTTTCAGATTTTCTATCGTAATTTCGACTTTAGAAATTGTGGGTTCGAGTATAAATGGCTCAGCAATTTGTATTTGAATTTAGTCCCTATAATTTCTATTTGTTCTATGTACAATAGGCCTAAGTAATGTTACTTTTTGTTAACACTTAATAAATCTTTTTAAAATAATCTAGTTAGAAGTTTTACTGGTTTCTGAGGTGAGAATATGTTATCCAAGTTTATTTTTTAGACTGTGGGAATTTTTTTATATAGGCCTAGTTATTAATAATGGCATTCTTTTGATGCGTAAATATTGTGGAAAAAATTATATTTTTAGGTAATGGCAATTAAAAAAATAAATAATTTTGAAATCTTACGTAAAAGCTCTGACATAATCACGCTTTTCGTCTATTGGACTGGACCCAGATCGATTAGCAGTCTTCTTACCCATGAGCGGACAGGTATTTCGAAATACTGACCTCTGGGCACCGTTAAATGAGTCAATCCCGGCCGTTTCACAGACAGTTATGAACAAGGTTTTGTTTGTGGGGCCACACTAAAGAATGCGGCCTTTCAGCTGTCCCGGTCGCCATATATGAAGATGCTGTATTTATTAGTTCACATTGTTGTCGTACCTGTCAGCGGGAAATATCACGTGCAGCCCTCTATTCATATTTATACGTCACGTCCGTGTCCATCATCCTCGCGCTCTCACAAAAGGCCGCAGAGGCGATTGTCTTCTCTTGTGAGACCGTGTCCCTCCCGGTACATCCGTCACCAAGGACAAGGAACTGGATGGGACCTGATTTCAGATCACTTAGAAAACTATGGACCACCTCGAAGGTCAAATCTATATTCACCGTATGCGGAACCAACTCAGATTTAGTACTGATTTGGGTTAGGTATGACCTTATTTCTTTATTTCTGTTCTAAGAGGTATGGATCATTTTGAAGAATTAGTTGTCACATGTGTGATTCTTCACACATTACTTTTTTCGTCACGGGATTGCATGTCACATAATGCTGTTTTTCCACGGATTGTTCGTCACACGCAGTGACGGCTCGTGGATATTGAATTAAGGGGGGCTGCATACAAAAATAAACCAAGCAACTTACTTTATTTAAAGATTAGTTCCATGCGCCTTATCTTGTAAGTTGTGTTTAAATGAGACAGGCTCATGTCAGTAGATTTACTGGTATTTAAAAGAATCCTGCGGACAAAATTCCGGCTCACCGGCGACGCTGATATAACCCCTGCAGTTGCGAGTGTCGTTAAATAAACCATAATTTAATTTTTATATGCAGATTTGAACCTTAGAAATATCTAACTGGCGATGTTGTAGTTGGTTGTATTATATATATATATATATATATATATATATATATATATATATATACACACACACACACACATGATACATGAATAAATGAAAAAATAACAGCCAGAAATTGAATTCAGGATATTCAAGAGTACGCACCAGGGCGCTTGCCTCATTTATTGTGATGTTAGATGTTTTAGATTCCATTATGGTTTGAAAACATTCTAGCAATGGCTCCTTCTTCTCATGAACAACATTTACTATTCTTATTTTAAATCCATCTTGTTGCCCTAGCTGATGGAATTGTCTTTTAAACACTTTAATCTAATACAGACTGTGTGGAGATCGAGAGAAGAAAGCAGGGATACTGGATAAATTAGCAAAAAATATGCGAGCCTTTGTATTTTGTTTAGCGGCTCTTTCCATTATGAGATTCAACTGATGGGCACTTAACCCTGCTGTTCTGTTAGATTTTACTATACGAATGTACTGTTCGGGTCAATATGACCCGATCTATTAAAATTGCATATAAAGTTACAAAATCATGTTTGTGAACGTTTGTATGACTACAATAACAGTTTATCATTACTGTTATTGTTAATATTACTCTTATTATTTATTTATTTTATTTTGTTTTTTTACTATTATTCATTTATGTTATATTATTTTGCTATATTATTCATTTGTTATTTTATTTTTGTACATTCTTATACAAAATTAATAACAAATTGAAGAAACATATTTGTTTGACTCAAATGTTTAACTTATAATGCAGCACTGGGCTTTGAAAAATTTATAGATTGAATTTAATGCTTCTGCTATGTTAATTATTTACTTCTGTCTTATGTTTTGTGTGACATAAGGAACTAGCATGTATATGTAACTTAGTCAAATGTATCTACAGCCACTTTAGATGCATTATAATCTAAAATCATTTGAGGCTTCTTATCATTCCTGTTGCTGACTTCATTGTCATGATGCAGTGTACTCATTAGCACAACATTTTTGTTTTTCTTTGAAATACAATTTACCGCAGTGATATTATTTGTGAAGTAGAATGAAAAGCTATGTTCTTCCTTGTTGTTCATTTGCTGTGGAAGTTCTGGTTTATTTTTCCGTTTATGCCCCAACATCGTCATTTTTTTTCAAAAGTATTTGTTCCAAATTGTAAGAAGTAAAAAAGTTGTCACAAGTTACATTTTGACCCCTTAGGTCACTGGTAAGATCACACACTACCCTCATACCCTGACTTTTTTTCTGGTGTTCCATATTCTTTCCCTGTATAAACTTGTGCTACCAATGCATATGAAGTTTGGTGTCACAAAGCGTCCATATTTTTATTCCATATTTTGATGCTTTGCTGGGAATATACACCTTGAAGGGACAGCGACTTCAAAATTCTACTAACTGTTCGATAGTCACATTTTCGCCAGGATTGAATAATTTAGGAAGGACCTCCACCCATTTCTCTCAAATGCAACAAATACCAGCAAGTTAATCAGTGCGTCTTCGTTATTCCCTAGTAGACTTCTTATCAAATCGCAAGACACGCGATATCTTGCAAAAGATTTCAAGTGACATAGTTGCCTGAAAAATGTTTCTGCCCGTTTTCTGACCCCACAAATTTTTGTTGACTCCCCATGAGATCGAATAACACCAGCAAGAAGCAAGAGTCCTACATAAGCCTGGAAAACAATACTGTCGATATTTGTCCATTGCTGGCCGTGAAATCGCCGTCCTTCTATGTTTGCCATTTATATTATTTCATTATGGTGGCATACCTTGTAACTCCTGGTATAGCCTTGATGACGTTCGAGGAAGAAAGATGGTCATGTTGTGGAGGTAGATTCAACTACCATTCTATAGCTTGATTTTTGAAAGAATTGACTGAACAATATTGACTGTCAGAATCGTCATCACTTTCAGATTCATAACTTACATTATCTCCAAATTCTGAAACAAACTCTTCACTATCGGAGGAATTCACAATTGATACTAACTGAGCATTACTCAATGGTCATTCCATCATGCTGTGTGAACTCAAACTGAGAAACAACATTGAAATATTGATTCAGATAAAATGTAACAGCTTAGAAGGAATTCATTCAGAAAAATATAAGGAAACCAATCCATTGTTGTAAATTGGTGTATCTGATTGTTGGCAATAATTGAATTTCTACACATTGTAATGAAACCATGATACAATTTCTAGAAAATTATTAATACCGTATTAGAAAGTAATAAAATAATATGTTGGGTCATATTGACCCGAACGTTACGTAAGTAACAATTACAAATTATGAAAAATCTATTTGAACTTTCCAATTTAGTCAATTGCTTTCCCAAAGCACTCTATGAAATGTTTCACATAACTTAAAGCAATTTTCATCTCGAAAAGAGGCAAAAACGAGCAAAATTGTATTATACCTTTTTTTTCTTTGAAATATCTAAAAAAAATAATCCTTTGAAATTAAAGACATTACTTACGGTTCACCGTACATATATACATATATACATATATACATGTATATACTTAGTAAAGTTTCACGCCTGTTATTTTTAAGCTACAAATTCATTTCAGTTTCAGTAATCGGTTTATTAATTCGGGAGAAAATTAAACACAGAATAAATATGGTAAATGCCTGTTATAATTCGGTTGAGAAGCTTTTATCATCCAGTCTGCTGTCAAAAAATCTGAAAGTTAGAATTTATAAAACAGTTATATTACCGGTTGTTCTTTATGGTTGTGAAACTTGGACTCTCACTTTGAGAGAGGAAGAGAGGTTAAGGGAGTTTGAGAATAAGGTGCTTAGGAAACCATGATACAATTTCTAGAAAAATATTAATACCGTATTAGAAAGTAATAAAATAATATGTTGGATCATATTGACCCGAACGTTACATAAGTAACAATTACAAATTATGAAAAATCTATTTGAAAAATTTAAATTATTTTTAAACCACAAACGTATATTGCAATATTAGACAAAGTCACCTAGTCTCATAAGCATACCTTACTATTTCAAGAAAATATTAAGAAAACAATATTCACTTCGGGTCATATAGACCCGAACAGAACAGCAGGGTTAATTTCACATTTCTCCTGAATTGTTAAGGTACTGAACTGAATAGACTGTAAATATCGTACAGTTGCACTTGTTATACTCATTACATTAAAGAAAATGTATTTAAAACTGCGCGCTACTGACAAACTGCTGCAAATTTTGCAGCGCCTGGAAACTCTGGATTCACGGCAAGGAGATAGCAGAGGGGGTAAAACTAACGCGCAAAGCATCCGAGACGAGACTAGCAGCTACAGGGGAGGAAGTGGCTTCATCCTGTAGTCCTTGTCTCTGGTTTCGCTCTGGCAGCACCAGGGGAGGAAGTGACTTCACTAAAGATTGCGTGCTTCTCATTGAGAGCGAATTTTTTTTTTAATTCGAGCCGCTAAATAGAGACTGTATAATAAATGTATTTCACAACATGAAACGAGACAAGGGCCACAAATGTCTGGGGGTGCTGCAGCTCCGCAGCCCCTCTTCGAAAGCCGCCCCTGGTCACACGGTATTTTTATCCAGGGCTACATTCAGGGTCTAACACAAGGAGAATTCATTCATTTAATGTTCTGCCCAAGTGCGATCTTTCACTGCAAACACAACTTACTCCAATTTTTCCTATTTTATGTCTTCCTCTTCGTTTCCTTATATGATCCATATAATATCTTAATATCATCTATCATCTGATATCTTCTTCTACCCCGAACTCTTCTCCCGTTCACCGTTCCTTCCAGTGCATCCTTCAGTAGGCAGTTTCTTCTGAGCCAGTGATCCAACCAATTTCTTTTCCTCTTCCTGATCAGTTTCAGCATCATTTTTTCTTCACCCACTCCCCAGAAAGGAGGAAGTGCGCAAGATCAAAGGACGAGCGACCTGGTTCACAAGAGGACGATTAGTTGAGGTAATAAAATTAGTTTTGAATAATTTCAAGGAAAAATTGTTCCGGGGCCTGGTATCGATCCCGGGACCCTTCGCTTAGCGCGCGAACGCTCTTCCGACTGAGCTACCCCAGAAACTATACACGACACCGTCACAATTTTTCCTTTGTATCCACACGACTCAAATGAGCTGGCAAGACGCCAGAACTCAACTATGAGTGCACACAAAGTGTATAAAATTAGTTTTGTTTCGTTGCATGTCTAATCATGCACTCTGCCTCCTTTCTGGAAATTTTTTCTGAGACTGTGCATAATATAAAGGGCTGTCAGACATTGACCACATACTTTTAAAAGCCAATTGTCAAAAAGACAGCATTTCGTCTCTAGAATTTGGTCTTTCTTAAATATTACTTTTGTACAATGTTTATTTTTTATGCTCGGCCATGCCGAAATGTAGTAATTATACACCTAGTAGCAGACCTTTAATGCATGTTATTAAAGTACACCTACTCATTAAAGGTCAGGTCTTTCAGCCAATGACGACTCAGGTTACAACTGTTCAGCCAATGACAGGTCAGCTTTCTACCGTTATAAAACCGCAAGTATCGATTATTCTCGGATATGCAATCGAAAGAGAATTAGCGAAAAGTCACGGAGGCTGGAAATCCAATACTGTCGCAGAAGGTTATCTTCTGTTACTATAATAATTAGCGTTAATTGTAAACAATATTCAAATAAATTCAATTTGTCATCTCGTTTTTCAATGTCTAATTTTATTTCAATGTTATCTCTGTAGGGTCTTATGGCCTAGCAAGGTCAATGTGCACATCTGTTCCTCGGAAAAAATCAATACTTTCGCGTCTGCGCACATCTCACAACATACGGGAAATTGGCCAAGGTCAGATACAATAAAATTAATAATATCAAGTTAGAAATATGGTCGAGCATAAAAAGTCGTATGAAACTCGCCTATAATGGTAATTAAGAAGCTCGTATGAAAATTATGAAACTCCCTTGCGCTCGTTTCATAAGTATCCATACTCACTTCTTAATTACCTTCATTATAGGCTCGTTGCATAATGTACTATAATATGTCAACTTTCCTTAATTATGTTAATCATTCCTTCGATCCAACTTGCCTTATTTAACACTAAATTGTAATTGTTTAACTCTCAGAATTATATGTATCTAAACTGGCGCTTGCCTACTGAACTGGAGCTATTTTCGAGCCTGAGTTCGATTTCCGATTGAGCTGATTACCTGGTTGGGATTTTTCCGAGGTTTTCCCCCAACGTTAAGGTGAATGTCAGGTAATCTACGAATAATCCTTGGCATCAAATCGTCATCACCAATTCCAATCGACGCTAAATAACCGAGTAGTTGATACAGTGTCGTTAAATAACCTTATAAAACAGCAATATCCCTTCTTGGTGAAGAGTTTCGTGTTACATTCATTGTACAGAGTGATTTATATAGAACTGACACATTTCTTTCATTAATTGTTTCAGAACGAATTGTGCTAGCGACAACTTATTATACCTAAAATGTAGAGGAATTTTGGGAGATTATTTGCCTCTATAGCAAATGTTGTCCGGCGTTGTCAAATCCGGAGATCTCGGTGGCCACAGGTTCCTGGAAATTATTCGGTCGTCACATAACCGGATAAATGGAACCATGCTTCATCTGTGAACCATGTGATGGACAATATGGCAGGATTTTGCACAATGAACGTCTGAAAGCAACGACAATAAGTCACTAAATGCGCAGATGTTTATGTTTTATTCCTATTGTTGGCAGCTGTTTTCGACATTTTGTGTCAAAGTGAAAATGCAGTACACATTAAATCAACGACTCTTTCTTGTGAAGCAATACTGGGTTACGAATTCAATTACAGCTACTCAAAGGGCATACCAGAGAGAATTTGGTGTTCGCAATCCTCCCAAAAGAAACACAATACTGGGACTGGTAAACAAATTGGAAACAACTGGATCTCTGGTGAGTGAAAAGGGCAAGCATCGTTCATCTAGGCTTCCCACGGTTGTTGTTGACGTAAGAGCACGACTGGAGCAGTCACCCAAAAAATCATTAAGACGTTTGTCGCAGGAGACAGGGTACACCTACTGAATGTGTCAGAGAGCCTAAAGCCATATAGGGTTACGGTTGTTCATCAGCTACAGGAACCAGATAAGGATAAAAGATTGAATTATTGTCGTTGGTTTCAGACGTTCATTGTGCAAAATCCTACCATATTGTCCATCGCATGGTTCACAGAAGAAGCATGGTTCCATTTATCCGGTTATGTGACGACCGAATAATTTCCAGGAACCTGTGGCCACCGAGATCTCCGGATTTGACAACGCCGGACAACATTTGCTATAGAGGCAAATAATCTCCCAAAATTCCTCTACATTTTAGGTATAATAAGTTGTCGCTAGCACAATTCGTTCTGAAACAATTAATGAAAGAAATGTGTCAGTTCTATATAAATCACTCTGTAGTATACTAATGTTGTTCAGTTGGTATACAGTTATTTAGGGCATTTTTATTCCTCTAAACGTGTGAAGTTTGTACTGTTGGCGTGATAGATCAAGCAAAGGCAACACCCCCTCTCCTCCTCTTCGCCTGTCTTTCAGTACCGCTTCAAGGAAAACTGGCTTTACATCACCATAATTACAATAATACGAAAGCTGATCTTTCTGCTCTCTGATTCTACCTATGATTTCAGGTTGTCGGTTTGCTTTTGACAATATTCATTATAATAGATCTGATATTGCAATTACAAAGGGTTGGAAAGCGTGCCATCTGGTGTAATTATGGTGATCGACTAACAGCTGAAAGGTTATAGTTATTTATTTTTTATGTTAACGACTGTACACATCTTTTATAAAAATACTCCGTATAAAACCTTTCATCTGTTCTCCATCTTCGCTGTCAATTAATGAACCAAAAACCTGAGAGTATACTTAAGATGGTGTTTAAGAATTTTAATCAACAAGTTTCAAAATTATTTGTGTCAAAGAACCGGTTTGCATAACTGCAGGGATATGCCTATAATTTATTTCGTGACAGTTATTTGTTGACGTCGTCTTGAAAAAATATGTTTATCAATATTGACATGAATTTAAATAGCTTTTCCCCTTCTATATGCTTTCCTTAAAAGGAAAAAAGGAATTATTATATAACAGTTTACTACATCATAGGCCTATGTGGCAATTACGTTTGATTTACAGTACGTGATTTCAATGTTGAAGTATTTAGATTGATTTCGTCACCCGAGTAACTGTAACTATAGCAATTTCGTAGAAACAATTGATATCCTGAAATTCGCCTGATTTTTACCATTAGGACTAATTTAGATTTATTTTTTATTTTTTTATTATTATTTTTTTAAACGCCGAAATGAAACATAGCATATATATTCTTATTGTACGATTTACTGGTATGTGTTTGCAATAATTCGGTAATTCCAATATACAGGGTAACTCTTTTAACTAATTTAGACAGCCATTGCTGAAAGCAGGCCTTTGTGAGCAGTACTTATATAATCGTGGTAAAACTGCGTTTTGTAGAGAAACATCTTAAAACTAACTGGTATTATTAATAGTGTTGAAAATAAATAAAAACGCAGAATAAATGTGGGAAATGAATTGAAAGTTAGAATAAAACAGTTATGTTACCGGTTCTTCTGTATGGTTGTGAAATTTGGACTCTCACTTTGAGAGACGAACAGAGGTTAAGGGTATATGAGAATAAGTTGTTTAGGAAAATATTTGGAGATAAGAGGGTTGAAGTTACAGGAGAATGGAGAAAGTTACACAACACAGAACTGCACGCATTGTATTCTTCATCAGACATAATTAGGAACATTAAATCCAGACGTTTGAGATGGATGGGAACGTTAAATCCAGACGTTTGAGGTGGACATGTCATATAGTACATATGGGCGAAACCAGAAATGCATATAGAGTGTTAGTTGGGAGGTCGGGCTTGTGTGAGAGCGGTAATGAACCTCTGGGTTCCTTAAAAGTCATTTGTAAGTAAGTAGTAGTAGTAGTAGTGGTGGTGGTGGTAGTAGCAGCAGCAGGAGCAGAGACTGGACAGGCATTTCGCATATTTATTCCGTGTTTAATTTCTTCTCGAGTGTCATTGATATTTGTTATTGTTGCTCCAAGGTACCTACTTGAATTTTTTCACCTTTTTGAAAGGATAAATGTCCAATTTTCATATTTCCATTTTGTACTAAGTTCTGGTCACGATACATAATCATACAATACTTTGTCTTTTCGGGTTTACTTCCAAACCTATCTCTTTACTTGCTTCAAGTGAAATTCCCGTGTTTTCCCTAATCGTTTGTGGATTTTCTCTTAATATATTCACGTTATCCGCATAGATAAGAAGCTGATGTAACCCGTTCAATTCCAAACCCTCTCTGTTATCCTGGACGTTCTTAATAACCTTTTCTAGAGCGAAGTTGGAAAGTAAAGGTGATAGTGCACCTCCTTGCTTTAGCTCGCAGTGAGTTGGAAAAGCATCAGACAGAAACTGATCTATACGCACTCTGCTGTAAGTTTCACTCAGACACATTTTAATTAATGGAACTATTTTTTTGGGAATACCAAATTGAATAAGAATATTATATAAAACTTCTCTCTTAACCGAGTCATATGTCTTTTTTAAATCTATGAATATCTGTTGTACCGTACCTTTATACTCCCATTTTTTCTCCAATATCTGTCGAATATAAAATATCTTATCAATAGTCGATCTATTACGCCAATACTTCTATTAATTTCTCATTTCCTTTAGACTTCGTGCCTTGTCTTTTACGTTTCTTTTTGGTTTAGATTATTGTAGATTTCACGTAATCATGGTGCCTGTTGCCACATTATTCTTTAGGTTTTAACGTGTCACTGTGAATAATATCATCCGTTTTTGCAGTACTGAAAGCGATACTTACACGTCTGTTAGAATTAAACATGAGAACTGGCTCCAATTTGTTGTGATCCTCGCAGATGACCTTGATGCTGTGCGTTATTTCTCCCAGTTTTCATGCAATCAGCAGGAATTAGTCCTTCGGACGCAGAGCGATGTCGTATTCTAGGGATCATTATTACAGACTTGGGACTGGATCTCATTTGTCGGCTCATTTGTACCAGATATCTGGAAGCTGGACGGACCGGTAACAACAACGCACTACCGTTTGTCCATTTGTTATATACACACACAAAAACTTGAATACACATTTTTATTTATACCAAAGACATTTGACTTACTGTAACTCTCAACTCTAAAAACGTAATTTCTGAAAGAAGTCACATTTTCGACCTAGTCCGATGTTCAGTCAATTGAAGGCTTCACACCTAAGGGAACGTACTTCGAACACTTTCGAACTCGATGGGATATCCAGTCAAAATTTTTACTCCCAAGCGCGCGTTCTTCCAGTGCTCTTGGTCCTCTTACAGCTTGCATGTCGCAAGTGTATTTTTTATTCGAATCTGAATACCCTCTGTAGTTTCAAATTAAGTTAAATAAATAATTACAATTGAAGCGCTTGGTGCAATAACAGCTTAAGTTGGAAAGGCATGTTTTGAGATGAATGAATGAATGAATGAATTAATTAACCAATCAATAAATGAATGAATGAATAAATGAATGATTCAATGAATGGTTGATTGAATG